>JABBWI010000284.1:0-87398 GCA_016647755.1 Suillus subluteus | reverse complement strand
TATCGCTTTGCCATTCAGAGCAACACGACATTTCCCTATACCATGATCAGCTTTATTCCGTAACGCTAACGGAAGTGCTTTACGAATTTGCTTTGGTTGTAAAGGCTGCCCCTTGAGCATTTCTTTCGAGCCGGGCCATCTTTGAAGGTGTTAAAATCGAGACCTCCGAATAAATGGGCGCAGGAAGCGAGGTTTACAACGCGGACTTTTCCTTCGGGAATAGCTTTAGTTGTCGAGGTTAGAATGGGGAGCAAGAGCTTTGTGAAGTAATAGTGGCCTGAAAAATATCAACCCCATATCATCTCGATGTGATTGATAGGTTTCTCACCAAGGACGTTGGTTCCAAATTGGAGGTCATAGCCATCTGCAGTCACTAGCTCGATCGGCGGTGCCATAACACCACTCGTGATGTTCAGTACGACGGATCTCGTCGAGGTAAAGAAAGTTATCTCACGCATTATTTAGAAGGATATGGAGCTGTGTCTCTTTGCTGTCGAATAGCTCAATTTGAAGCTGTAAATCCTTGAATAGCGCACCTCTCACCTCAGGAACTCTTCAGCAGACGCCTTGATTGCCTTCAGGTCGCTAAGGTCAAGTTTCAAGAATATTGCCTCGTTTCCAGTCTCCTGCTTTAGTTGACGAATAGCTTCCTCTGAAGCAGCCTGGTTGCGAGCCGCGATGTAAACTTTCGCGCCATGTGCAAGTAGAACCTTGGAGCCCGCGTCAACGCAAACCCTCAGCTTCGTTCATGAAAAGTAATTCACCCTCGCAGTCTCCTTCCCGATGCCTGTGTTGGCACCAGTCACAATAATGACTTTTCCTGTCAGGTCTGGAATTTGGTCAACGGTGAAAGTGGCCTTTGGAGGCACTGCGTCGGTGATCCAAGATAGAAAATTGCCCATTGCTTCGATCAAGCTGCTTCTGAGAAGAAATCTCGTGGAAGAGTGTCCCACCGACAGCTATTTAAACCATCCAAAACCCTAACCCCAATGCGGGGTTGCTGCCATGGTGTGTGCAACGACTTTGAGGCGGTCACTAACGAATGACGCATTATGTATAACTACATGTGACGATAGACAAGCCCGCTTAGCTCAGTGGTAGAGCGCGTCACTTGTAACGGATCAGGAGATCCGAGAGATGATGAGGTCGGTTGTTCAATCCAGCCAGTGGGCAAATATGTTTTTTTGCTCATTTCGTTGTCCTTCGAATTCCTAACTTGTCTAGATTTTGCCTTACATAGTGTAAGATGTTGACTGTCATGTTTTAAGTATATCTGGTCTGGAGACTAGTGAGTCGGTAAACATCTATGATCTAGTTACTGAAGTACTGGTCTGCAAACTACTGGAATCCAACAGGTTTCAAGAATATTCAAGAACAATTTTCGGCAAAGTACACGCCCACACAATGCCCACAAGAACTTTAACACTTGCAAAGTCACTAATTGTTATATCCAGCTGCTCCTGAGCGTGCACCGCCACGGCCTCCAATTCCAGCCGCGGGCATGGTTGCCGACCCACACATTCCCGAAACCAATACACTCGAGACATTTGTGTCAAGTAGCTGTATTATTAATGGGAGGTGTTAGCGCGGATGACCAGTCGCTGACTGGGTGGGATGGCATGCTCTGCTGGCACTTCCACACCACCTGCTAGAATGCCCACACGCATCATGCCAAGGAGCTACATGACGTAACATGCGAAGTAAGTTGACAGGGGCAAGGGAGGATTAGAGTCGGTCATTAACATCATTGGATAAACAAGCAGTGCCATGTGGTACGCACGTTATGCGCTGCGTGAGAGTGAGCGTAGACACCGCCAAAGAAAGACGCCGTCATGTCTTTCCCAGAGTTTCGTGTGAGTAAACGGGTCCTCCCGGGTGGTTATCAAGGAAATTGACACGTCGTGGATGAAACCTGAGATGAGGAGAAGGGTCCGAGACTGAGACTCATCTGGACTATTTGCAAGGCGCGATACAAATTGATTAGCAACAATTGAACGTGTGCCAATATGGAGTCACTCACAGTTTTCCACGAAAACACAGGAAGTTCTTGCGGAGGTACAGCCATTCAATTGAGTCCTGGACTCCTTGAGAGCTTGATTTTCATCGTGAGTGCGCCCTTTTCAATTTCGTTGCTAGGAAAACGCGGAGATGAGAGGCAAGACCGAGTATAGTGACAGCCCTGATGAACCACTTGGTAGGTCGTACTGATACCATCGGAATGCATTCCTGGTGAAAAGGCCACGAGTTGTGTAAATGACGTTGCGAACAGCGCAATGGATGTCAACTACTACCTGTAGTCCATGGAAATTGATGGTGAAGTTATGGTACCCTTCTCCCATAGTAACAATAGCGGACAAAAGATGGTCGCGGGGAGTGTGCTTGTCATCGTACGGCGTCGTAGTTCCGAGATAGTGGGCAATGGAGTTGATACAAAAGTGCACTGGTCTCAGGTCAAGTTTGTCTTAGAAGATGAAAAACACGGAACTCACGTGATGACACGCCGTCATACGAAATGCCCCAACGAAAAAGAATCCGCCCTTCCATCTCCCCACAACAAGCCGGGAATGACCATTGGAAGCAAGTACCCGAAATAGTCAGGATGACAAAGTACCATCGATGTTGCCATTGTACGAGAGGGGCCTTGCACAAGTCAGAGATATCAGCTGCCCGGGTTTCAAGTCTGACTCGAAAAATATCCATCGATGTGCGTCCAGAGGAGACCTCGTTCTGAGTTGTACGGGTCAAGGTCCGTGTCGGTATGCCTGTGATGAGAACGGTGCCGGCGTGCCCACCAATAACACGAGCCTTGCACTGCGCTCGCCCCTGCAAGGATGAGGAACACCTGCAAGGGGAACGAAGCATTATATGACCTGTGTGACCACAGCCGGTGGTACCCTGGAGCGGTACGTTCTGATGATATGTCATGAAGGCTATCGCCACACATCACCAGCAGTTATGCCTGTGGAGCAAATTCAGCAGTCGGAAGAAGCAACTATCGCAGAACACCTACCAGCATGGAATAAATGTAATAGAGGGTAGTGCAAACGATAGTCTTCCGAAGGATGGGAACATAAAGCAAGCCGTATAGCGAAAGAGCTGGCGTAATGACAAGGACAGAAAGGTTGAACCATCGTATGCCAGTGATGGTCGGAAAGCCCTGCATCACATTTTTAATGACATATTGAACTGCCTCATCACACCAGCAATGCCAGCAGAAGAAGGTGCGACCAAGAAGAACAGAAGGACCTCGTTACCAGGAGAAAGATTATATGATTTTCTCCAGCATATTATGTACCGTTGAGGCATGGCATTATGAAGGCCCGGTGTGACTGATTTGATCGGGCAGCGAAGATCAGTGGATGACATGTTGTCGTGTGTAAAAGTGTAACTCAGACTCGTGGAAGACAAAGCTACTTGTGAAACTCGAATTTCTAGGGATCGATGAGCCTGTCAATGTTAGTATTACCGACATTTGATCCGAGACAATGAACAACAGCCTTGGACACTCACGCACAGGTTTCTACCAGACAGTGTATATATTGTGCATCGAGTCCGTGTTGCCTTGAGACTCTTCAAGTGGTTTCATGGTCTCAGCGAAAACAATATCATATCTAGTCTGAGTGCCAAAGTGAAAGAATATCTGGGATAGATAGTTGACGCGGCTTACACTGATTCGTCCAACATTCGTCTCCGTCAATTGGCAAAGAACAAAAGCATGACATGGATTAATTTCACTTCGGAACTATAAGTACTTAATTAACTAGGCACCTCATGCTGTGCATTCACTAGATCCGATACATGCCGACTAAGTACCGACATTAAGATCTGGTTCAGACACCACAACACGCTGTTTGACCTTATTCAAAAAGGTATTCACCTGTCAAGTTCAAGTTGAGACCGACGCTGAATCATAAGATTGGTATATTATGCACTCTGTGACAAAGGTTATCGGTGAATTTCGACGGACGTCAGAAGCGGAAGTCTCAGCGACTGCGCCAAAGGAAATGGTGGTGAGTCGTTGTAATCGGTTGGACCATAACAGTCATCATCGATGCATCATCTTCCAGATCGTCGTCTTCGGTTAAGTACTTGGGTCGCACAACCCGTGCGATGACAGACAGTATGCTCATACGTGAAGACCTCGAGGTGTTGTTTCGTTGAACCAAAGTCAAGGAGAAACAGGACTAGTAGTGTGCACAGCCCGACTTCAAGCTATGGACCAGGTCAAGCCGGGCCAGATTAATTCGATCATTCTATATGAGCAGTGTAGTAGTAAAGTCAAATGATACGATACGCACGAGACAGCCGACACGTCCTCCCACCAGGGTATTCTGACGTGCAGTCGAAACCAGACGCGAAAAGGGCCATCCCCCTGCACGTCAGCGCAGAGTTAAAGTCAACAAAGTAAAAAATCTAAATTTTGGGTCTTGCACCTATCCGTCATTTGTACTATTGTCGACAGCTCGATCGCGCCGTTAGAAGGGCATGATGTCCAAGTCGGCTAAAACTCCTTCAAAGTTCAAGTTGACAGATGCCGGCCGTTCATCAATCATTGACCACCTCCTGGAAAGTCATACTCCATGCCAAGGAGAATGGGGATCTCGTATGGGCGCTGTATCGTGCCGCTCGCGGTTGCCATGCCCTTTTCCAAGACATTTAAACAGGTGCTGGCCAGGAGGTAGGCCCGGATATTCGACTGTTGCTCCTGAGTCCTTCAACGTCCTTCAGTGCGAGTGACTCAGCCTGGCTGCCCTTAAATTTGTCAGATTCAACATGACTGCCAGGTCTAGGAAAGTTTTGTCTCACGCAATTTTTTTGGTTTGTACAAATGTACCTGTAGGGTTGTGAGACCCTGGCCAAGCAGGGCGCCGGCCAAGCCTGGCCACCAGTGCAATAGTCTCTGAATGATGACAAGTTGGTTGGCTGGTAGAGTTGAAGGTTATGTAACACTTGGAGTCCCTGCTAGATGCCATCGACTGAGTGGATGAGGCTAGGATGGAAATTAATGAGGTCAGGAGTGAGTACAGTAGACATCACCTTGCTTCAATAATTCTGCGAATCGTCCACCCGCACAAGCAACGGCAAATCCCGAACGAGTTTCTCTCACTGTTTTCAGCGTTGCTCTTCCGAAATACACGATAATTATCCAAGCCATCAAATATTTATCCTGTAATTTCTGAATCATTCGAACGATCATATGTGTCTTTCTTCTGACGAGTTGAAAATTCTGTGATGTCACTTGTTCCGTATAGTGTTACCTCAACGTTAACGATCCGCCATCAATTTCGGAGTGTTCCGCGCACACAAACACAGACAAACACCGGCAAATCCCGGCGGGCGTTCCACCAGCTTACAAATATATGTCGGAGTGTTCCGTGCCATGACTGATACTTTGACGGTTAACCTCACGCGTACGCGCTACCCACTGTCGGAAATATGAGATCGATTGAACAACAATCCCTTTGAATCTGGCAGAGGACAGGTATTTAGACTTATGGTTCGTGAAGCTGCGACCAGGACCACAAGATGAGATGCTTTCGAGCAGGAAAACGATGAGATGGTGATAACAATTGCAAATAAAGCAAGGTTATCGCCGGCGACGGCGCCTAGTACTTGCTCATAATGCATAAATAAATAAAATACAAACGAATCACTATTCTTAGGCGCAAAATTTTATACATTAACGGACCAGGTTCATGTCTATGAATGGATGACTTTGTGGCATCTCGAAAAGATTGGATCCTGATTTGTTATAATTTTTTATGCATTATGCCTTATGAGCATGTCTACTAAAACTGAGTAGTACGTTGTACTTAGCTTGACGTCCTATTAATAACCCCTCCTTCCAGATCAACTAGCCTGATCAATCGAATCTATTATCTTGACACCTGACTTCTACTTTGTTCAACCTCTGTCTTACTATTCTTCACAACAATGGCACAGCTGAACGAATCCGAGCTCAATAAACCAGGTGGTGTTGAGGGTTCCGGCCAAGTAGGGATGCAAGGAATGGAGATGTTGGATGGCATGATTGCCGAGGCTCTCAAAGAGACCGTAGAGCGCTCCAGTCCTCAACATGCTGATAATCGCAACGATGTCACCCAGGGCATCCATGGCCATTTACATCACTTTGCATCTGGCGGCCCTGCCCATCACTTGTGGTTGAACAAATTCGTGCCTCAGCTGCAATCACTCGCAGCCAAGTATCACGTCGGCAACTACGTCGCGATTAGAGGCACCAATGAACGAATCTTTGAAAGCATGCCGATCTATGCACGTTTGGGCATGCATATCTTATTTTATGGGAGGGAGCAGGTCAAGCTCTTGGAAGGAAGCAAGCGCATTGAATCACTCCTGATGGAGCAGAGCAAGCGTGAGGGGCAGATCTACGACTCGCCCGAGTCTAGAAGTCACATCCCGTCATTCATACACACCTACAACATCAACACAAGCGAGTTGCTATATCCCCCGAAAGCCCAGCATACAAGAATTTCAATCACTTCTTCTACCGGAAACTCAAGCCTGATGCCCGCCCTGTGCAGAACCCTGATCATGAATTCTGCAGCGCTGCGGACTCCCGGCTTGTCGTATACCCTGCGGTGCACGATGCGCAGACATTTTGGATTAAAGGGAACGAGTTCACAGTTCCTGCCCTCCTAGGACTAGACAAATCCGATCCACTCTGCCGGGCGCTTGAAGGTGGCTCTCTCGCATCATTCCGCCTTGCGCCGTCAGATTATCACCGCTTCCATTCGCTTGCGGATGCCACTGTCGTTGGTAAACCAAGGGATATTCCTGGACAGTATTTTACAGGTAAGGGCGCCACCTGCAGCACTCAACGGATGGCAATTTACCTTCTGCAGTCAACCCGCAGGCAGTCAACGAGAAAGGCCTCGATGTGCTGTCTGCCAACAAGAGATCAGTTCTCCTTCTAAACCATGACGCGACGAATAAAAAGATCGCATTTGTTGCAGTCGGTGCCTTGCTCGTTGGAAGCATCCAGTGGACCGTTTCGGTGAGTCCCCGGGATATGGTTCTCTAACATGCCAAACTCACTTCCATCAGGCGGGTTCCAAGGTTCGGCGTGGAGATGAACTTGGATTCTTCGCGTACGGAGGCAGTACTATCGTTGCTATCCTTGAGCCGGGGATGGTCGAGTGGGATTCCGATCTTGTAGCCAACTCTTCACCTCCGAAACGGGGTCAACTTGGAATCGAGACTATGATGAAAGTTGGTTGGTCTGTTGGGAAGATGCCAAAGGACAAGAAGTGAACAGAAACTGCCTATGGAAGATCACTATTTCTTAAATGTAAGCGCGCTCTATTTACCCAATCATATATCATCACGGCTTCTGAACTACTCAAATACGTGCATAAATAAGTGAGTTTGCAAGTTATTCACGCAAGCCCATCTCACCACGGGCCAAACTAAAGAGGAGGGCAAGCCGGAATTGGGTAAAATGTGCCTTGAGTAGGTGTGCGACGCCGCCGCCGCGGCTCGGCAACTTGGTATCTTTCAAAATGGCCTCCAAACCTCGACACTGATATGCATGGCAAAATGCGAGTTCCAACGCCATGAGATGGCTGGTCGGTTGAACATTTCTCAACTAAGTACAGAACGTGCTATTATTCTAACTGCACCCTATGTCCTCGCCCGTCGCCTGCATCATAGAATAAGCAACTTGTTCTTTCGGACCCTGAGATCTGAAGGATGCGGCAATCTACTTTGTGCCTGGTACGTGTTTTGATATAATATTTCATCGCTAACATCTCCAAACCCTTCACTTGCGTTACGATACTTTCGCCACACCGCTGCGCTGCTACACCACAATCTCCTCCGTCATCAACAGTACTAGTTTGAAGGGACACCGTTGGACGAAGTGCAACCTTAGACGTCCGCGGCATATCCAGAGCAATATGTCCCGCACGCCACCCAGGTGCATGTCATGGTGTTGGTAGTCTCTGCGCTGAGCATGGCTCGCCGCTCGCGCACTAAGTCAGTGCCATAAGTTGGATCCACAGCTTGGTGAGTTGCCTGTTACTGCGAGCTAAAGCACAGGTGTGTTTTTTCGTTCCATTGTTGGTCAGTTCTGGGCTCACGCACTTTGTAGCTGCTGCTCATCAAAATATTAATCTCCAAGTTCAAACTCAGGATTCACGGCAGCGTCATAGCATGCATGTACAGAATCTAGCAAAATTCCCTGAGGCATGCGGATTATTCAGTTTACCCCTCCCCCCGTTTAGGGCCAACGGTCGCATGAACATCAATCACAATTGATTCAAACCCTTCAAGACTGTTTTTTGCTACTGGCATCATTGTTTGTCCGCATCACGTCAGACAGTGGGGGAGCAATTTTCCTTTCTTTCTCCAACAATATTCTATCTTACCATGTACTATTGTTATACATATATGACGCACCATTTGGATCAACGTCAGGTTCTTTGACAGGATGGTAGACGCTGGTTTGTTGTGCTGCACAGTTTCTCACCGCCTCCGCTTCGAGTTGTTTTCGCGGGCAAGATGAACGACGATCTCGAGCGCTACAACTTTGTGTATAAAAAATTGTTGGCAGTACAAGAATCCTGTTTAACAAGACACGGCAATAATTCGTAGGAATAGATAACTGAAAGTTCGAGGTATGCAAGCTGGGCAAATAAAGTACTTCGGTAATCGCATCAAGCTCTGCCGTTTTGAGACCCGCTTGACTCCTTCAGTGCCTCCCTACTTGCAGTCCGAAAGGCTACAAGGGCATCCCATGCACGTCCAGACGTTATGCTATTCGTCGCTAGCGCAACCCCTTCTTTGAAGTCCGAAACTAAACCTGCAACAACCAGAAGCGCCGATGCATTCAGCAATACAAAGTGCAAAACGGGAATCAGCGACTCCGGTATGTCGTTACCCGAGTTGAGCAGTGCCCTAAATGTCCCTGCATTCTCCATCGGTGTCCCGCCAGCAACGGATGAGAGTGGATGGATGCTTAGCCCGAAAAGGTCTGGGTGCAATTTGATTTCCGTAATTTTGCCATCCTCTAATTGCCACGCGTGAGTGTCGCCGGCACAGCTGATCTCATCAAGTCCCTCGGCTCCACATACCACGAGGGCGCGCTCAACGCCGCCGTCACGGAGGGACTGAGCGAACGTAGAACCGAGTTCGCGGTCAGCCACGCCCAAAACCATTCCTCGTGGACGTGCAGGGTTTATAAGGGGTCCAAGGACATTAAAGAGCGTTCTGAAGGGTAAGGATTTGCGGTATGGTGCAATCATAGCGAGTGCGGGATGGTAGTGAGGCGCGAGGATGAAGGTGAATGGTACCTTAGGTATGGGAAAGGGAGTACCTGATGATGAAGGGGCAGTAAATGAACAGTCAAGGGCTTGCAAAAGATCTGCCGATCCGGATGACGATGTGGAAGCCCTGCTCCCATGCTTGTTGTTTGATTTATCAGATAAATTACTGCAGCAGATGCAGAATAATCTTACCTTGATCACTCGAGCGCCTGCGCCTGCGGCAACGACGGCTGCCGTGGTACTAACGTTGAACGTGTTGTGACCATCTCCTCCGGTTCCAACGATATCGACAACAAAATCTGTGTCTCCATCTTCGATGGCTGCTTGTAATGCCCGCGCCCTTAGCACTTCAGCAGCCGCAGCGAGGGATTCTGGGCGTCTTTCCACTTTTCCTATGTGGAGGGCAGCGAGGAATGCGCCTATTTGTGCGGGAAGGGTAGCATTTGGGGTAAAAAGGTGATGAAGTGCGAGTTTAAGGTCTTCCGGAGTGAAACACTCGGGAGTCTTGACGAGCTTTCCTAGCAGGATTTTGAAGGAATCGGGAGTATATTCTGTCATGACACGTCACGGTTGGATCGTTCGAGTAATCTACATACAAAGAACACACAGTGCACCCACTTGATTAAGGCCACGTTAAAGTCTGAAACAGTAAATATAAAGCCGGGCCCGGTTTCACTCTAAAGCACATATTACAACTCCATTATAAGTCACAAGTTACAACACGCTCCAGGAACCATTCGGGTCGAATACTATGACGACGGGAACCTTCACCTAACCCTCCAAGACATCTTGGCTTGTATTTCCAGACAACAAGACAGTCTTCACGCCATTCAGTATTACAATGTGTTGCAAACAACTTTAGAGGTGCACGAGAATTTTTGCGAGCTCGGTGTTTGTACAATAATTTGTAAACATGCGTAACTTTCGGTCACTGATCATTGACACAGGTTGCAAAGCCTTCGGAATAAAATTTCCACTAGATGCATTGATGGTATGGTATAACACAGATATTCGTATATGTGAGATGATAGCATAGGCAGAAAAGGAGAGACTGATTGATGTAAGTGGATTTCTGTGGTTCAAGGACCGGTCATATGGTACAATAAAAGCGAGAGCGAGATACAGGATGAGTTGCGGTATTAGTAGTTTGTCCAGCTATGACAAACTACTTGGTTTTCAAAGATAGCTTCCTCACAACTAGGATCGCAAGATCCTGCAAATATAACGCGTGAGAGCGAACAGGTGCTGCCAAGCAAACGTACGATGATTAGAGTTGCAAAGCTTGGATGCCTGACGTGAGGTTGGGCGCCATTCTCGGCAACTTCGATGGCTTCCTGGGGATGCTGCTCTTCAGGGAGGTCAGGCTGCATTTGAAAACTGAATAAGGCTACAAGATGACAAAAGAAAACGCGTACAAAGTTGAGAATCACCGGTCCAGCACTGTCGTCGTCTTCATCAACAATGTCGCTGCTGAGATTATCGTTCACAGCGTGCTTCACGACAATAAGTGTCAAAAATAGCGCAGAAATGTTCGCGGCATCACTTACCGTGATCTCATGTTGGCTTGGTTTGACTCTCGGGTAAGGGTGGAAACGAAGAAAATACGACGTCCTGTAGCTCGGCAACTTCATGTTGCTCGTCGAATACTGGCTTATCACAAAAGAAAATGAGGGAAAAGGAATGTCGTTAATCCTGCGTGAGGGCATTTGGGGTTTAAATAGCAGCGGAAGTTCGATGGAAGAAAAGCGAAAATAAATAAATTGGGGTGGGCGTTCTACAACTCCGAACTCGCAATCCCGACAGGGCTGGGTTGGTGCCGAATGCCTTGTGGGCGCGTGTTCCAGCGTGGATCTTCAAATTTGCAAGTGTTGGTACGACATTTGCTTCCGCGGAACCAATTCTCTGATCCCATCTTTGTGGGCGACCTCAATCCAGAATAGTCATCGATAGCACGAAACGAGAGACATAAGACGACGCAGGAGGGACAGCATGACTATGTTTGGGCATCAGGTTGCTCCATCAAAGCTATGGATCGCCGTTGCAGGACCTCCACGATACACACCACGGACTTTGACATGTTCAACCCAGTCTTACGCGCTGCCTAGAGCATCATAAGAATGCTGCGCGAACCAGACGCGTCCCTGGCTAGAAAAGAAGATGAAGCAGAAGTGCGTGGACTCTCTTATGGAGAGCTCTCTGTTGTACAGGACATGATGTATCTGTGACGTGCTGATCAATCATCCTGAGCAATCGTATCCCCTCGACATGCCAGAAAAAAACCTGATGCCGAGTTACTCGCCTTCAGCGAAGACAGCGTGACAGTGTGTGTCACATTGCGTGACCCAAAAAGGGGCATCAAAGCTACTTTGCGCACGAGCCAGGCAAGTTTCCAACCACCATCATGAAATATGAACACGACTCAACAGCGTGCTCTCAAGCTCTCAAGATGTGTCAAGCATTGATATGAGTCAAGATAGTCACTATGGCTGCATCAAGATCGCCCCCCAAGTCTCAGCTGACGCAATCGCCTCCATCAACATCAACAAGTGGCAGCCAATGCCAGCATTGATATGCCCCAGAAACAAAACATAGTTGGAGTGAACAAGACACTCACCAGTGACTATGAGTCGGCTCAGTGCCCCCCTACATGCACCGTAAGCTGTTTCGAATTCCCCACAAATTTCCGTGCTTCAAGACGCGAAGAATGTCGAACCGAATGATCCAACCTAAGAAGAAAATGCCATCAAGCTGCATAAACCATGAAGACCCCCTGTTCTATTGCTGACGAAAAATTTGGCATTTTTCACCGTCGCGGTATGCAGTTCTTGCCTTTGTCAATGCAATTGGTAGTGTCGAACTGTGACCGATCTAACTTGAAGTGCGACCGAGCGTCTTGCGTGCCCTCATGAGGGGCACAATATGTCGTAGGCGACTCTGATTTGCAAGGGGTCCATGGGTGCGTCAAGTGGTATCAAAGCCGCTCGTGTCGTTCTTCAAGATCAGCAATTCAAGAAATTCGGTTGCGAGGAGCCCTCTTGCGTTAGCTTGAGTGGTTGAAGCTGAGCCAAATTTTGCATTGTGGGACGCCAGTGGTTTCGTGAATGGTTCCGTGTTAGGTCCACAAGCTTGAAATCGAAGTGGCTTTGGACCCTGGGAGGACCGTGCACACAACTCCGCTCGCCAATTCCAGTCAAAGGTTCTGCAGCTCCCTAACCCTAGCCGATTAATCATCACTGGTCTCAGGAATCTAAGTGTTCATTTATTTTATCGGAATTGTCGTCTGGGACCACACCACCTGCGCATGCATGAAAGTTCTGGCAAGAGGACGACTCTGTCTGAGAACAGTTCACTACGCGATGGCTCAGCGTTGCACCTGCCAAGTCTCTGCCTTGGACAAGCTGGACCTCTTAGAGTCATACATATTTCTTCCAACAGCCTTCCTTACTTACGATGCGCCAAGTTGCGTCTGGGCTTGAAGCACCACTGTCCTGATCTCGCTATTGGAACTGCCGAAGTATTGCTGCTCTGATTTGTGCTGCTACCCTCCCACTGCCAATGGGCAAGTCGCTGTTCCCTCTGTACAACGCTCACTGATTTTTTTCCAGGAATATTTTGTCCTCGAGCTTTTGGTCTATATATTCTATTGCATCGCAATTCCTACATGAATTCATGCTACACAATGCACATGTACCACTACATGAGCGGTCATCGATCATCGGCGACTCATCGCAAGTCACTGCCATATCTCCTGCACAACGCCAAGAAATTGAGGCAAGCAAGATTCATCGGCATCGCATTTGAATACCAGGACAGCCTACTTACATTCCACTCGATGCTGGACGACCTTGTAATTTTTTGTCATCTTCCTCACTGCCTGCATGTCTGATCGTTTGACGTCAGGTGACTTGAGACATATGTGTGTTACAATTTGCGAAGTTGTACAAGTCAATGCTCCATCCGTTTTTTGACAACCTTTGCTGGTGAATCGTGGGTCGTCGCAGTAATCGGTCGCAAAACATTTAAAGATTCAGCAGTGAATTCTCAAATTTTCTAACAGACGATGGAGTGACTTCTCTCTAATGTTGCAGTTCTGCAGACAGTTAAAAATTCCTGGCAGGCGCATATTGAGAACATAGTTCTGTTAACTCGTTATATCTTTAGATAGTGCATTCACTTGAATTTTACCCGCCAAGTGCGAATCACACTACTGCTGTGACGTTTGCGTGACATGTGATTACCCTTGTCGAATTTTACCTATTTGACGCTTCGTGCCTATTTGAGAGCCATTTTAGACGGCCGAACATCATAGGGAGCTTCCGGGAACATATTTAATCTCTTCTTCACCCCACAATGGCAGCCCTGCTGCAAACGAACTTGCCAGACCTTCAACTTCTTTCTAGAGGAAAGGTCCGTGACGTTTATGCAACTTCGTCGCCCGATCATCTATTGTTTGTCGCAACCGACCGGATATCTGTGTACGATGTCATCCTCAACAGTGTCCGTAGATCTTTGAACTCTTTTCTGCCTGATTCCATGTGCTTTGCTCCTAGGGTATCCCAGACAAGGGCAAACTCCTCACAAGCATCTCGCTGTTCTGGTTCGAGAAGCTGAAGCATATCATTCCTAACCACCTTGTTACCGTCAATATCGATGAGATGCCGGATGAAGTCCGGCGGTACCGCGAGCAACTCGAGGGCCGCACTATGCTTGTAAGAAAGGCCAAAATAGTGCCCATGGAAGCGATCGTCAGAGGGTACATCACTGGTGAGCTGATTCACTATCCGGATAACCTCCTGGAACCGCCGAGATGAATTTGTGAACAGGATCAGCCTGGGCAGAGTACAAAAAGTCGCAGACTGTCTGCGGTGTCCCAATACTGGAGAAGATGGAAGAATCCCAAAAGTTTCCGACACCAATCTTCACTCCGTCCACCAAGGCTGAGCAAGGCGCCCATGACGAGAATATCTCGCCTGAAAAAGGTAATATTGTTGGTATAGCTTGTTTCAAGTCACTCATACCCACTTTTCAGCTGCTCAACTCATCGGTCAAGATCTATTCGACCGTATCCAGGCTGCGTCTTTGCAGCTATATACGGCAGCTGCTGAATATGCAGAATCATGCGGACTTATTCTCGCAGACACGAAGTTTGAATTCGGTCTTGTTCCCTCTACTTCTGTTGGGCAAGACGAGCTCATCCTTGTGGATGAAGTCCTTACGCCCGATTCGTCGCGATACTGGCCCCGAGACCAGTATGAACCTGGCAAAGGACAGCCAAGCTTTGACAAGCAGTATGTCAGAAATGCATTGACTGCTGCTGGATACAGAAAAGGATTAGAGAGTGGACCAAACGGAAACGGCGAGGGATGGGGAATTGATGATACTGTCATCGAGGGGACTCAAAAAAGATACAAAGAAGCCGAACAAATGCTGAAGTCACTACACTCTTAGAAAATCCGTCTAAATTATTTGTGTATCTTGGTAATGCAGAACGAGTTCAAACTGATCTCATCTTCCGCGCTTCAAAGCTTCATTAATCAATAGCATCACGCACACGAAATCTATTCATATATTCTTCCTCATAATAGATGTCCTCGATGGTATTCCGCGAACTTCTGCAACACGTTGCTCTGATGAGGTGCAAAAGGCAAAATGGTAATCATCTTTCTGAGCAGAGTTAGTCGGAGATCTGGAAACCCCAGGCGAAGTTTTTGGCAGGTAATCGCGCTTTTAGGTGCGTGATTGGCAGGCAAAATCACGGTCGAAACGTGACCTGGCTGTTTCCCCAGGAATCGACCGGAAATGTCCTTTTTGGGAAGGGGATCCCGCCCTAGGACGAAACGCCCGCCACCGTCTCCCTCGTCGTTCACCAGGTCGACGACTTCACGGCTCAAGCGAATCGCATCCTCTCACTCCTCATGGACGCCCATCCAATGGCCGTCGACGCCAGTACTATTACTGGCTCTGATGCTGTCATCGATCCGGACTTGCTTGCGCTGTCCAATCACAGCGCACCATCACCAATACCCACCAGACTTGGCAACTCAACCCCCCAACGTGCACAAAGCGGTGAGTGCCCTGCTTTCCTGACAAGCGCTCGCTGACTCACGCCAGCAGGAGGACTCGGGCCCATACGAAGTCCTCACTCTTCCCATCGACGAGGTGAGTTTGATTTTTCTTTAAACATATTGCATTATGTACGCTACACTAACAAACTACTGTGTGCCAGGGAATCCTCCGTACTCAGTACCATCGCATGCTGGAGGCAATGGCACTACAAGGTCCGTGACTCGGACTCCCTGTCACTGACAAAGTTCATGCAGTGACGCTGATGCTCCCTTCCTGCAGGAAAACCCTCACTGTGAAGCAGCTGCAGGTGTTGTGCCGTGAGCATGGGTTGAATACGCGAGGGAAAAAGGTGGACCTGATTGAGCGCCTCGCTGCCACAGTGCCTCTGAGTCCAAAGTATGTTGGGCGCGTTTTTCCCTATGTGATTCTTCTCACTGGTTTTGGCATTCTGTCTGCAGTACAGTGCCTCCTACCACCACACCCACCATCCCAGAAGCCAGTTCTCCATCCTCGGTACTGCTCCCAGCTCCTGGAGATGATGTCGATCTGCTTGCGTCGTGTGATGCAAGCCAGTTGGCTCGTTCCTTCCAGGATGCCTACAATGGCAGTGATGGAGGCATCGTGGATGATGACATGGACGACGATGGCGCTCACATGGCTGGAATTCAGGATGACGAGGAACCAGTGGTGCAAGCAAGTGGTGAGTTTCTGTGTGTGTAATAATTGATGCTTGCTGATCTCATCTCTCGTACTAACAGGCCCATGTTTGGTGGCCATCAATGATGCTAAAGCTTGGGTAAGTTGCACGCCCTTCTGAGCTCCATGTCCCTGACTGATGGTGCCACAAGGTGGATGAATTCATCATGAGCACCCGACGAAAGGGCGGACAGCAAACAGAGAAGAGTGTGCTCAACATTTGGAAGGTAGTTCTCAGTTCCTCTCGTTATTTTTCGGCTGCAACAATTGAACGGTCCCATAAAACAGCGCTGGTTGACTGCTGCAATCACATCAGGTGAAGTCCCAGATATGATAATTGATGCGCACCACATCATCCAGTACTTGAAGTACACTGCTACCCGCAAGCTCCTCTCACGAAACGGCCGTGAACGGGATTCTGTGCATGGGTCCCTCTCTGCGGTGAGCTTTGAACCTTGTGTTGTGTGTGTGTGTGCACACTTGTGCTGATATCCTCTGGGTGCCACCTCAAGAGCTCACTCAAGAAAACCATGGCAATGCTTGGTCGTGTCCGACGCCGTCAGGTTGATGACAGCCTATCTCTCGAGCATGCACGTCCCGCATTCACGCCACGTATCTCTGACTTTTATAAAGCACTGATGGTTCAAGCACAGCGCCTCCATCTCGAGTATGTCCAAAGCACAATTTTGATAATATTTTTGGGCTGACTCGTGTTCTATCCAGGCGTGAAGACTTCGACATCACCGAAAACACAATCCTCGACTCACACCTTTTTCCAGAGCACTTTGAACAAGTCAAGAAATCAGTATTCATGCACCTCACGCAGAGCGTGAGTTGGTCTTTCGAGTGCTGTCAACTCAATCACTCGCTTATGGCCGTCTTTATGTCTCTTGCAGTGCCATCTATCATCAAGGGTCACCAATGCTGGACTTGGCAGTGTACAACACTCAATCGGGGTGATGAGCTGGTCAATCTGCCGCTCTCGTGCATCCAGCCTTACAAGATCTTCGTCCCAGACTATACAACAGCTGATGGGAGAAGGAGCGGCAGCAGACAGTTTTTTTTTGGTGTTTTGTCGTTGTACCATGAGACCAAGGTTGCGAAACCTGGCGTGAGCATCTGATCTTCCCGCACTGAGCCCTTTTTTTACATTTGCTATGTGATGTTCTACCTGTAGAAGCAGGAACCGGAATACAACTTCGTGCTCCCACACAGAGACCCGCTCAAGTGCCCAATCGGGGCGCTTGCCATCTTGCTTCACTATCAGTTCGACCAGGAGGGCCTGATGGACAAGTTCGAGGGCTGGGACTGGTCCCGTCCCAGCTCGTGGCGTGAGGTCAGCGCAGAGTGCAACTTAGTGATTCATGTCTCAAGCGAGTTGGATGCAGGTCAAGCTCTTGTTTGGCAAGCACGTCGGACAGCCATCCAGCGGTGATGCCCTGCGGAAGATGTATACAACAATGTTAGAGCCCACGACCATCACATCGAAAAAGAAGCTTCACCTCGCCCGCCGAACGATGCCGAGTGTGATGGAGGACATGGGGTGGGTCAATTGTTTGTCGGTCTGACCTGCGGCTGATAGTATCACCCGAAGTGTACACGCGGATGAAGTCGATGCTGTTGGGCACTGGGAGGGCAACACACGGCGCGAAACCTATGCGGCAAAGATTCCAAAATCTGTAGGTGGTCCTGCATCTTCTTTGCTATGTTCTCGCTCACAAATGTCCTGTCAAGGCTGTCTGTGCTCTTGCTGGTTTCTACGTGGGAGAACAGTATTGTGTTCCATGGGTCTCGACACGGGTGCCTGCAGAGCTGCAGATGCAGATTTTTCCGTTTGTCGAGGATGCTCTTGCCAATCTCCGCCAGGCACCTAATCTGAACTATGGCACCGTGAATTTCCTGGAGTTGTTGCAGCTTCTGCGTCCCTATTTTTGGCGTGTAAGTGGGGAATATCCACCCATGAAAACTTTGATTCTGACGGAGTCACACGGCACACATCACACAGGCAATTGCTGCCATTCATCAAGCATTCCCTGGCTCTGCACTTCTGAAACGGCTGAAGGTCCTTCAGTCTGGCAGTGCCCAAGACTTTTTTCAGCAATGGCCCAAGGACAGGGAAGCTCTTGAGGCGACGGTGCAGTTGGACCTTACGATCTGCGGTACATTTTCGGAGGCTGCCACTCAAAGTGCCTTTGTATCCCTCGCAAACTGTCAGCGCCAGTCAGACACCACGATCAATGCTGTGCTCTCGCACTGCAGTCAACTCCTTCGACGAACAGAATCACTCTCTCCAACTAAGTGCTCCAACACGACATCCTCAATGGCCCCCCAGTCCCTGCCTCGAGGGCCGGCTGGGCCAAGCACCAACAAATCTGATCTCACTGAGGTTCGTCCAGCAGCAACAAAAGTGGGATGTGGTACTGGTCAGGCTCCGAGTCTTTCACTGCCTTCGGAGTTGCAGGCTGAGTGCAGCGAAGCCACACCCTCGCAGTACCTGCAGCCCACTGGCAACTTGAACCCAGTAACCGCCTTCCACCTTGGCCGCTCCTTCCACATATTGCCGCTCTCGCCAACAGTTCCTCCCGACTTCCGTTCTGGGCATGATCTCATCATTCCATCAGCCGAGGCATTCCACGACTTGGTCACTAGTACCTCTATGCCTCAGTACCCTCAGTTCACACCTCACAACTGCAGCTGGACCGCCATCTTTGAGATGGTGAAGCAGCCATGCTTTCTTTGGGCTTGCTGGCATCCTGGCAACCTGGGCGAGTATCGTTCGATCAAGCAGCTCTGGGCCACTTGGCACGAGGGCACGATCATTGACAGTGTTGGTCAAATGCCTCCCCTCCTGCTCGTCGAGCAGGAGTGGGGAGGAACAAGGAACCCCTCGACTCGCAAAGGGCGCCGTCAGACTTGGCGACCACATAATGATACCAATGTGAGTGCCGCTGTCGCTCTGTTTTCCTTGAACTGATGCTAACGCATTCTCACCTGTAAATGTTCTTTCAGGTGAGGCGACAGTGGTCACAATTCATGTTCTTCGTCACCCAGGTCAACTCCATGATGGGCGCTGGTAATCATGCATCCGAAGCTGTTCGGATTCTGGATGAGCAGCGTGGGTCGATGACAGTTCCACAGTTCCACTCAAAACTTCAGCCAAAGAAGACTCGGATGGGACATACTACAGCAGAAGGCTCATTGCCGTCCAACTCTGCAAGCCCGACATGAGGTCACACCATGGCCCATTCACTTTCTCTTCTATCTCTCGTTTCTCAGTGTTTTGTTTTCAAGTTCAGCTGACTCCAGGCTTTCCAAGACTCCTTTCTGCCTTTAATATCTGCCTCATAATCACCGGTATAGTTAGCCTGCATTGCTCAGTAGTTGCACAACTCTACATGCTAATTTTGTTCATGTCTACGTTCCGTATGACAGCCTTTAGGCCTTGAAAAGATTCGAGGCTTACTCCTCCGTCAAACCACCTGTCAGCCAAACCAAGCCTCAAACAGACTCGAGGGCTCCTCGAGAGCCCTGGCCACCCCCCCAATACGACGTTCGGCAAGAATGGTGGCCGGAAACGCCCGAAGAGAAGTGTTGTCCCGCCCACCAAAAAATCGTGACCGAAACCGTGATCCGCTCCACGCAGACTGTGATTCTCCTCATCCGAAACCGTGATTGGGGGAGGAAAAGTGTGATTCGGCGCTCGCCGAGGACAAAAAAGTGTGATCCCGCCTGTGTGATCCAGGTCGGAGCTCGAATCACGATCACGCTTTTTCGCCTGAGAACTGGAGACCTCAATGTGGATCTCTCGTTTTGTCTATATAAACCGTTGCGGCAACAGGACGAAGAACGAACGGCGCTAGGGGCTCCAATGTGATATTAAAAAACAGGTCTAATGGCGGACCCGAAAGCATCATCCCCTAGTGTTGGTAACTGATTTGTGCAGGTATCCATCGAGGAATTCAAGACACTCAATCTTTCTTTGGAGCCATTGGTTTAATCACGAGCCATCAAATGCATCAAGGATGGGAAGATAGACACTAGCGCCGGCCATGGAACTGTTACCACCCGTGACATGGGCCAAAAATGGTAGTCACAAGTTGAGGACTCCGTACACCCCTAAAGAGATTAATGAGATCCACAACCTGTAGTTGACTTGTAGGTTCCATAGTATAGCGCTGCTGTCCAGCTTTTTGTCCTGCAGTTACAGTGTCATATCGTGACGGCGCCGGCGCCAGCCCCCGACTCGCTTATTCCTGGCATGTGTTGTGTCCATCGGATTAAACGCAAACTAGTCTTTTTATTTCATTTTTGGTAAATGACTGCTAATCCCATGTGATTCTACTGTCAATGCTCGACTCGTAACCGAATGAGTCTATCTTGACCAGTCTTGCAGCCAAACGTGACAGGACAAACAATTTTTTTTCTTTTACTACACCTTGAACATTCACTCATAGATGGACTTTTCAAGGCCTATCTCGAGTAGTCATAGCTAACCGTTTGTCACCAGAACAGATTAGAAACCTGCTCTCTTGTGGTGCGGATTCGAAACCTGTCGACATGGACAATTCTTCAGAGGTTCGTCTAAACTTGGTCAGCAAGCGTCCTGGCCCAAGTGGTTAACACAACAGAATCAAAATCTGTTTCTCTTGTACTTCGCAGGTTCGAAACCTGCTTAACAACAGGGTGTTTTTTCTATCGGAACACGCCTTGAAGATCCACTCATGGACAGTTCCTCGGAGGTTCATCTCAACTTCGTCCTCGCCAAAGTGGTTACCACAATGGAATCAAAATCCGTTTCTCTTGGACTACGCAGGTTCGAAACCTGCCGAACAACAGGGTTTTGTTTATATCGGAACACGCCCGACTCCTCGGAGCAACTTCGCCCTGACTGAAGTGGTTACTGCAACATAATCAAAATCTGTCTTTTGGACTGTACCAGTGCAGGTTCAAAACCTGCCAATGAGTTTCTTTCCCATCCGAACACGTCTTGAAGATTCACTGATGGACAGTTCCTCAGAGGCTTACCTTAACTTCGCCCGGGCCAAAGTGGTTACTGCAACGGAATCGAAATCCGTCTCTTGGACTAACACTCCCAGTGCAGGTTCAAAACCTGCCGAAGAGGTTTTTTCTATCCGAACACGCCTTGAAGATTCACTGATGGACAGTTCCTCAGAGGTTCATCTCAACTTTGCCTTGGCCAAAGTGATTACTATCACAGAATCGAAATCTGTCTCTTGGACCGTCACAGTGCAGGTTCAAAACCTGCTGCCGAGTTTTCTCTCTCTCAGAACACGCCCTGAAGATTCACTGATGGACATTTCCTCGCAGGTTCATTTCAACTTCGCCTGGCCAAAGTGGCTACTACAACATAATCGAAATAAGTCTGTGTCGCACTTGCGCAAGCTTGAAACCTGCCGACGACAAGGTTTTTTTCTATCGGAACACACTTTGATATTCACTCATGGATGGATTCCTCGGAGGCTCATCTTAACTGGTGTTAACCAAGTGGTTACCACAACATAATCACAATCTGTTTCTCTTGCAGTCGGTTCGAAACCTGCTGACAACATTTTTGCAGTGTATAGATCCTCAGAGCTCCGTCTTAACTAGGCCCAGTCATTGCGCCGAAACCTCCTTTTTGTGTGATAGTCTGTCCATGAAATAGAATTCACCTTCACGCCTCGTGCGGATCGTCTCAGAAACATAAGGTACCCTGAGATGTGTACGTGCCAACCTAGATTCTCGACGGACTAACCAAAACTGTCGGGATTCACCACCAACTGAAACGTTAATGGAACTGGAAGCCAGAAGAATGCACGTAAGTTAAGGACAGAATGAGTCTGGCGGTCAGGCGGATGATGTAACCTCCCCAGCCTCGCTGAAGTCTCATCGATGAACACTCCTTCGGTCGTTGGCTCTTCCAAAGCGACCGAGGCTGATTCGGAAGCTAAAGGTGGGGGAATTGAAAGTGGCATACCGAGCCATATCATTCTGATATGTGTGGTTTGCGTGCGCTCCTGTTTTGTGTTGATGCAGGGCGGAACATACTTTCGATTGCCGCAGCAAGACCCGGGCAACTGGACAAAGATACCAATAGAGAGGCCAACGCGAAACGGAGCAGGCTTAGATACGATGGACACAGCATAGCCTGCAAGTTGCTGATCCATTGTGACCAACAAGACAGGAGGGACCAAAGCCAATGGCGAAGACAGATACCTGTCTCTTGTAATTACAATCATAATGCATTATTCCCACAGGATCAGGTGATTGCACATGTAATGTAGCGTGTAATGTTGTGGAATGCGTACTGTCCGGCTGCAGGAAAAGTGAACCACCTGTTCATATCTTGCTGGATATTACAGCAAGAGCTGAGCTAATATCAAATATTCTCACTGAGAGCTCTCAGCCTGGACCTCTCTCAGGATATACCAATACAGATTGAGAATAGCACGACATCCGACGGAGCAATGACTGTGATTCATATCGAAACCTTAACCGTTATATTCTCGAACTGAAAGTTGCCATTTTATATTCCTGATAGATCATAATTTCTATAGTAACACACAGCAAAGTTGTACATAGTATCTCGGACGATTCCATGAGCAGATCCACGACTGTTATGATAACGCTAAATATTCACGACATGGGCCATGTACTTGGAGACTTTGCTGTTGGCATCAACTCTGGCCCGCGATCCTGAACTCCATGAGCATTGTATCTACAAGATCATAAACCTGGGTGAGTGCTAGACCAGTGGTGGCCCTGTCCATCATCATTAGTCGATCATCGAATAGATCTATAAGGAACTTGCCCACATCAGGAAAAATACACTTGACTACAGGGTGCTATATAGTCGCTATAGTACCTGTAGCCGAATGTGTCAAGTCCTTCTACACGCAGCTATATAGCCACAAGGCATGCTATATAGCGCTATATAGCACTATGGGAGCCGCCCGTAGCCTGTTGTAGCAAGCTACAGGCTGCTACAGGCTGCAATGGACAACACCAGTAGTACTTTGCAGTAGTTTCCTGTAGCTCGCTGTAGCAAACTACAGGCTGCTACAGATCACAATAGGCAACACTAGTAGTACCTTGTAGTAGTTTCGCTTTTTTGACCTACAGGAGCCAAACCATGCCACTGAGAGAAATCAACGAAACTGAATAGAATTAGTACATAGCGGACAACATGTACACAACCCAAGACATTGACGCTGCGGCATAGTGCAAGGCACCCTATCACCCACTTTTACTCCTCTTGGCCCTCCAAACCCCCCTCTTGTGCATCTCTAGTCTCTGCTTCGTACTCGCGAATCGCGTCCTCAAATACAGTATCCACGAAGCTAACGGGAGTTGCCAGACCTGGCTGCGCTAAATGTACACCTGCATGGAGTCTTGCCATCGACATCAGTCAGACAATTGATGCAAGTGGCCAGGAACATACCGAGCAACATCAAGGACGTTGTCACAAATTTTTTCAAGTAGTTTGTACGCAGAAGTTCTTTCATCGAAACGCCGCAAGGAGGTGAGATGAACCTGATAGACTGGAGCATAAGCAGCCGACGAGAATTTAATGTCTTCCTTGACTCCGGTTAGCCACTCATCAATGCAACATTCAATCTGTCAGATCTCTGGAGTCAGCTGCAACATCAACACAGGAATGGCCAAACACACTTACTGCTGTGAGTATAAGTGCAAGAAGTTCAACCGGTAAAGGGTTGAAATATCTACCATGAATCACACCCTCGTCGCTGCGGTTTGCAAACCACATGTTATTAATGGCTGACTGTATCAATTCAGTTTTGTATATGCCGCGTTTCGTCTCCCAGTCCTGTTACTCTGCCAGTAAGACATCTACCAATGACAGGCCAACATAGAATCAGTGACGCACCTTAAAAGCAAAACATGACCCATCCTTCAGAGATTCAGCCAGGTCACAATTTTGTTTGATGGCCACTGTAGAGTGGCTTGTGCGGAAGCCAAAGAATGATGCTGTGAGTGCTCGCATCTTAGTTTTGAGCTCCCCGCGCACATGTGAAGTGCGCCTCGTCATCTACCCAACATATAACATCAATCAGTGTAGACATGTGGACATTCCAAAGGGACCACTACTTACCATTTTGACCAATGAAGGGGTGAGTCGAACAGCGAGATGTGCTAAGTTAGATGCCTTGCGCCAGGCCTCCCTGGCTAGCTTCATCTCAATGACCAGCGTCAGAGGAAAGGGCTCCCGGGTCACGATTAGACAGCGATAGATAGACGTGGCAATAGCAAGTAAGTCCTTTGTGACCTCATCAAAATCACTAGCCTTTAAATGATGGCGTGATCCGTTTGAAGTTTTCATCAATTTTGGCTTGGTTTCTTCAACAACGCCCTGCAGCTGGCGCTTGGTCCTGACAACCTGCGGTGAGGCATCTTCATCCAATTGGTCATGATGCTCACTAATGTAGTCAGCACTATGAACTGAGTGGACGTCATTGTCAATTATTTCGCATTGGTTTTCACTCTCGCTGTTGTCACTGGCACTGGCACTGGCACTGTCGCTGTCGCTGTCACTGTTGGTTGCAACAGTCGCAGAAGCTGACCAAAGAGTTAGTCTTGGAGATGTCCGTGACTGAATGTATCGCACCTTTGTGCAAGTTACTGATAGATTTTGAAGCTGAGATAGTCGCTGGAAGGCTCTTGTTCATACTGAAGCTGCGGCCAGCGTTACTGATAGACTTGGGAGCCGAGACAACTGGTGGGGTTTTGCTCACACTGTATGTGAGTGCCTGTGGCTTAGATACCTTTGTAGGTACCAAGAGATCCGAGAACTACCATATTGTAGTTAGCAATGCAGCACCTGGAAGAACAAGACACTGACCATGTTTTCTTCATCCCTGTCAATATCACTGTGCAGTTCAGCAGGCTCGTCATCGAACTCCACAGGATTTTTTTGGTATGCAGCGCGCAGTACCTTTAATTTGCGTTTCTCCATCTTCGTCTCCAAACCTTTGTGGCGGTCTTCTCCTTCACGAGTTTTTGAGACTGTTGAGCAGAAGTCAGACACATCGAGCAAGAACATCAAGCTGAGATTGACTTACGTCTGTAGGTCTCCCTTTCCGTCGGTCGGCGTTTTCGACCACTTGCAGTGTGTGCTGCAGTTAACTCCATGTCGGCGCTTTGCTCCTGCTGCACTGACCGAATTAACTTTTTGGAGGGCTTCATTGAACTCGCTTTTGCCGCTATGATCATGGGTAGTAAGTCACAATGGCGACAACATAAGGGTTAGGCGTGCCTTTACTTTTCCCGCTAAGATTATGGGTAAGCTTCAATAGCAACAACATAAGGGTTAGGCGTGCCTTTAAAGCTCTGCTGTGGCGTGCAATCAACAAACAATTTTTAAGTTCTGTTGAATTGGATGTTAATGTTTTGTCTGACCATGCGGCGTCAATAAAATAGCATAAGTACAAGGGACAGATTTGACTTTTCTTTCAACCTAGCAATGGATACCACAGTCAAGTAAGTTGCTAGTAGTTTTTTCGCTTGTCCAACACTTACCTCATGCTAACCCAAATTTTAGTTTCGTCTGCGAGTCTTTGTCGTCGAATGAAAGTAAGCAAAACCCACAGTCTACTACAGAGGGACATGAAGTCAGCAAAAGGTGGGATACTCAACCATAAGCCATGACAAACGCTGATGCCTCATCAGGCCTGTACCTCCTCCGAGTCGACCGTTTCGTGTCTATCGTGCACCAGGGCAGGCTAAGGCTAAGGAGGCTAAGGAGCATCCACCCCCTCCGAGTCATGAGGTCCTGTATCCATTGCCACCATTTCGTCAGACACCAGGGCCGATCCAAGCATCTCAGACTTACCTTCGAACACTTGTATTGGAATGTTGGGATGCTGAGATAAGGCGCTGTCATGAGGCATGTAAGGTCCAGCTCCTAGAACGCATGCAGGGCCCTGCAACTCACTGTTACGAACGATGTGTGTTCGCAACTAGACTTGGATGGGGGCTCTTGTGAAGTCTGCTGAGACCAGCGGACGTTCGATCACAAGAGTTCTTGAGCAAAGACTTTGTCTAGCAAGACAAAGGCTTTATCGACGATTACGACGGCGTGTCTGTAATCGTTCTTCTCGACTAACAAGACTATTAAGCGATGGGCTTAATAGAGGTTTCAAAAGGAGAAGACGAAGCTTGCTTAGGGCTTCTAGGAAGTAGGCAGGTAGAACCAAGTAGATTCAAGTTAGAGAATACAAGCGATACCCTACTGGTATATATAGGTAGGAGGTGATTGAGGGCAGGACTGCCGTATTAGTGGTAAGGGTAAAGGGGAACGCGAGTCAAAGATAAGTACTGGTTGGACGGTAAGGGTAAAGGGGAAAGTGAGTCAGAGATAAGTACCGGTTAGGCGGTAGGGGCATAGGGTTGTGAGTCAGAGAGACGAAACAACGGTAACAGTAAAACATGCGCAGCGTTCTAGAATGAACTGTGCGTTAGAAGTGAAATGACGTAGTAAGTACAAAGTAAGACGAGTGCAAAGAGAAAATGAATAGGGGCCTCACGTGACCCGATGTTCTTGTAACATTACCCCCGTTTCTAGGACCTGAAATCGACGAGTTCAGTCATCCTGATTATCGTAGTAGCAGGGGTCAACGTCAACATCAGCTAGCCATTCCTCGGCTTCCAAAGCATTAAGTTCTCGCTGTTGGTCTTCAACAGCGGTGGCCTGGTCATAGGCGGCTTCTAACTTGCGTAGTTGCGCAAAGAAGTTGGGGTCAGAAAGACCGCGACGAAGGAGTCGTTTGCTGTTAAGGTTACGACAAGTGGAGGTGTAATGACCAGGGGCAAACTGTCCGCAGATGTGGCAGAAGTAGCGGTTGCAGTGGCGCATTTTGTGTCCAAGTTTGTGGCAGCAATTGCACACGTAATTAGAGCGAAGTTCTTGGGTGTTTTGCGAAGCTTCCATCTGAGCGAAACGAATGGACTCAGTGGTGTCGACTTGGAGGGAGCTGGTGGTGTCATCCCAAGACTTTTGTTTGTTGTGGACTTTGGATAATGGAAGGCCATAAGATAAGAGGCTGGTGGCGCGGATACGACGTTTGCCTTTAGAAGGGCGGGTACGCGTGAGGGGAATCATAGGTGCTGGTAAATGAGACTGGGGTGGGGGAACCGGCAAGGGTGTAGGTGTAATGGTAGGGGTGTCAAGGTCAATTCTATCGATCAAGGAGGTAGGGACATAGTCCGGGTCGGCGACATAGAGGTCGTCGCTTGGGGAGTATCCCCTGACGAGCGCGAGCTCGGATTGCGATGCAATGAGGGTGTCATCGGGTTCGGAAGGAGGGGAAGGGGGCGCCACTGATAGTGCGAGCGCGAGTAGGTGATCAGCGTCGATCTGTTCGATCTCTGCTTCAGATAAGGCTGGATCAGTGGGGATGAATGGGGTGGAGCTACGCTCGACAACTTCCAAGTCATCAGGGGGGGTGTTCCATCCTCGTTCAGCCTCCATCCTATTACAGACGTCGCCGAAGTTCCTTGCTTCAAGGAGGATCATAACTGATCGTTTAATCATGCTACGGGGGTAGCGTACGGAGATGGCGCTATACTTAGAGCCGGGGGTTTGCTGGAGTTCTCTCGCAGCGATGTCGAGGTTGTCGGCGCAGCGGAGTATGTTGACGAGGTGAAGGAGGGGCCAGTCCTGAGTTCTCAGGATGTAGGCATCGAGGCGAATGGCATATTGGACGTCAAGTATGACGGCTTCCCACATAGCGTGCTGTTGGGTTTGGGTTCCCAACGTCGAGAACGGAACGCTAGTGATATAATCACTACTGGTACTGTTGGAGGTGGAGGTTGAGGACGGTGTAGAGGAGGCAGAGGAAGATGCAGAGGAGGACGACATTTTCGATGAAGACGGGGGAAATGATGGGGATGGGGAAGGTCATGAAACTGAGGTTTGTTTGACCGTCTTCAGTCGTTTCTTATACTCCTTGAGGATCTCCGCTGCGGATCTTAGTTCTGATTCGGGCAGCCATGTTCGTTCGGAGTCAGGGTATCCTACCCAAGTCACAAGATAGCGGCGGCGTGAGCCGGTACCCTTGTGTCGGAGGATCTGCTCCACTTCGTAGTGCTCCTCTCCATCGATAAGGTCAGGGGGAGGTTCTGGGTAATTCGGACCGTGTACTTCCGTCTCCTGATAGGAGGAAAGTTCCGAGGCATGGAACGTGGGGTGAACTTTCCAGGTTGCTGGTAGCTTAAGCTTGAAGGTGATTGGCGACAGTACGTCAATGATCTCGAATGGTCCATAACGTTTCGGGGCGAGTTTCTTTGAAGGTAAACCAGTGATGAGGTGCGTGGCAGATAGCCAAACTTTATCACCTCGTTTCCATGGCTGATATCTTTGCCCATGGGATCGTTCCGCCATTCGCTGTTGAGCGAGACTGTGGCAGGCAAGGGCTTCTTCACGGATCTTTTTAAGGAATTTGACTCGATCTTCCGCAGCCGGGATGGCGGAATCGGGGAATGCATGGGGAATCCCTCTAGGCTCATAGCCCATCATCAGGAAGAAGGGAGAGGCGTCACGGGCGCTATGTCTTCTGGAATTGTGGACGAATTCGGCCATCCCAAGGCGTTGTGCCCATTGGGTGGGAGTCGTCCTACAGTAGATTCGGAGGTAGGTCTCTAGTTCCTGATTCATGCGTTCAGTCTGGCCGTCAGTCTGGGGGTGATAGGCGGTGGAGAGGGCTACTTGGTAGTCTAGGAGGCGTCCTAGCTCTCTGGCGAGTTTTGAGGCGAACTGTGGGCCTCTATCTGAAATGATTTTGTCGTAGAGACCGAATCTCTTGTAGACGTGTTCAATAAAAAGTTGGGCCACTCCCTCTGCGGAGATGGTTTTATTGCAAGGTGTGAGAATTACCCCCTTCGTAAGACCATGGTCTACCACGACCATGACAGAATCGAAGCCGCCCGATTCGGGGAGGTCCGTGATTAAATCGACGGAGACCTGGGAGAAAGGGCGCATAGCAGAGGAGGGGATAGGCATCAGGGGCAGGGTGGTCGGGTGAGTGTTAACCTTCATTTGCTGGCAGATTGCGCAGCCATCGACGTATTTTCGTACATAGGTGCCCATACCGGGCCACCAGTAAGACTTCTTAACGTTCCATTCAGTAATGGAACGGCCAGGGTGTCCGGCGGTCGGGTGGTCATGATGGAGGGTAAGGATGCGGCGGCGGAGGTCTTCAGGGACGTAGGCGTGATCCTTATAAAACAGGACTCCATCAGTGAACTTCCAGTCCGAAAGCGCGGATTTCATCGGGGGTGCACAGACGCCGTTCAGCGCGTCAAGTGCAGTCTTGATCGTGAGATCAGTGGGGGAACCGGAGAGCTGTTGGAATTCCGTAGCAAGCTCAGAGTCGATCATCTTCACAAACAGGGAATCAGGGAGTAGTACAAGATCTTCATTATCTGTATTGGCTACGATGTGGTCGGGGCGGCGAGAGAGAGCATCGGGTGCTGCGAGCTTACTTCCAGGGACATGGTGGAAGGTGAGGTCGAAGTCGCAGAGGGTAAGTTGCCATCGCGCTTGCCGGCGGGTCAACTTCTGTGCAGAGCGGAAATATAAGAGGTTTTTGTGATTGGTGAAGATGATGACAGGGTGAGGGTTTCCTTCGAGGAAGTGGTGCCATTCTTTCAGGGCGCGGATGACAGCGAGGAGTTCTTGGTCATAGATCTGGTAATTTCGTTCTGCGGGATTCAGGGATTGTGAGAGGTACCCGCAGGGGTGATAAGCCCCGTTCTTGTCTGTTTGAAGGAGGACAGCTCCTGTTGCGTGCAGCGATGCATCGGTGGCAAGTGCGAATTGCCGCGAGGGGTCAGGGTTCTGTAAGACGGGTTCGGAGGTGAAGCAGGTCTTGAGCTTCTGAAAAGCTGCTTCACAGGAATCGTTCCATGAGAAGGATACGTCCTTCTTAGTGAGGTCGAGGAGGGGGCGTGCCATGTCCGAGTAATGAGAAATAAAGTGTCGGTAGAAGTTGCAGAATCCAAGGAAGGATCGTACATCCTTGACAGAGGATGGGGTCTGCCAGTCGCTAATACCCTTAAGCTTGGCAGGGTCCATGGCGACTTGACCGGGGCGGATGATCATTCCGAGGTATTCAACTTCTTGGGTGTCGAAAGTGCACTTCTCAGGTTTGAGGAAGAGTGACTCATTCCTCAGTTTCTGTAATACTCGACGGGTTCGTTCCTGGTGTTCTTCAAGGTTCTTCGAGAAAATTAGGATGTCGTCCATGTAGACGATCAACCATCCTTCATTGATCTCTTTGTCGAAGGTCTGGTTCATATAAGCCTGAAATGTAGCCGGTGAGTTGCATAACCAAAGAACATGACCTTCGGCTCGAAGAGCCCGAAGGATGTAGAGAACGCTGCCTTCCAACGATCGTCGGGGTGGATCAGGATATTGTTGTAACCCGAGCGTACATCCACCTTGGTGAAGTACTTGGCGTCTCGGAGCTTGGCAATAAGAGGTGGAATAAGTGGAAGGGGGTAGGCGTTCTTTACTGTCCATTCATTGATATACCGGTAGTCTTGACAGGGGCGCAGGGAACCGTCTTTCTTTCCGACAAAGAAGAATCCAGAAGCTTGTGGGGATTTCGATGGTTGAATAAAATCTTTCTTCAAGTGTTCGTCTAGGAAGGCTTTGACAGCATCAGTTTCTTTCGGGGAGAGAGGGTAGGCTTGTGATGACTTAGGCACGAAGCCTTCCTTCGTATCAATTCGATGGTCCACTCCCGGTCGGGAGGGCGGGAGTTGATTCAGGCCGTCTTTGGCGAATATATCGGCGAAATCATGGAGGTATTCTGGAACTAGTTCCTCGAATGATTTCTTCTTCATTTCTTGGGCTTTTTCTGAGGCGAATTCTTGAGCCTTGTTGCTCGTCTTGGTGTATTCTTCTTCTTCCTTCTTTGCTGCGGCTAGCAGCCAAACGTTCCTTAGGGGGAACGGAGTCTTCTTCTTCTGTTCTTTCTTGGAGGTCCCGTCACGAGTGAGAGGGGTGTCATAAGAGACATTCTCGATGAGCCAGACAGAGGTCCCATCGGAGGCGTATTCGATTAGTACTTCATCATCGGATAGAGGATAAGAAGCAACTTCTTTTACCTCAGGCGCGATTTGCGCATCGGTGACCCAGGCATCTTGCATGGTGTCGAAGTCTGGGACGTCAACGATAACAGGGGTCGGTTCCTCTTGTTTCGTGGTCTTCTTGTTTTTCTTGGTTTTCTTCTTTTTCTTCTTAATTTCTTCAAGGGCGTGCATGGCGTCACTTGAGAGAGTTTTGAGGGGGGTGAAGGGGAGGTCGTCCTCGTCCTCAATGATCGGTTTCATTCCGCGAAAAACGTAGGGCTTTGCCCCATTGTTTTTGCGTTTGTCGTTGATCATTTCTTCGATCTCCCGAGATCTTGGGGTCTCGGAGAGAACAATCGTGTCCTGGGCCCAGTCAATTACTGGGTTCATGGCGGTGAGCCAAGGCTTGCCAAGAAGCATATCGTCTTGGTTCGCTAATCGGGTAACGTTGAACTTGCCCCACATTACGCGTTTGTCAAGTCTGATAAACAACGTGCAATAATGCGTGACTCGTCCAGCCTTCGAATGGCTTCCATCGACCGTAGTGATGTGGAAGGGTTTGGAGAGTTCGTGTAATCCGATGCGGTTCTTTCGACAGAAACCCGCATCGATAAACGATGCTCCAGCGCCAGAGTCGATGATAGCAGTGCATGCAACGGTTTTGGTGCTTAATGTTGAAAAAAGAGTGATGGGGACACGAAATTCATTCGATCTACCAACAGTCTTAGTGTACAACAAGCATATAGGAGAGGCTGATGTTGCGGCAGATCTCCTCCTTAAAAATCCTCAGGTCCGTCCTTGGACCTGGTCTTCATCTTCCTAGTGGATAGTCGATTGACTTCCATTTCTTCATCCGAGTCTTCGTCGGCTGTTTCATCATCAGGCTGGTCATTGCCACGCCTTACCGGTTCTTTTCCTTTCTTGGAGCTTTCAGCGTCTCCTCATCGGACTTTTGGGTGATGTTGGCGACTGTTGGCTCTATGCCCAGTCTCGCCGCAGGCAAAACATTGCCCTTTCTTCATATAATCAGCCTTCTCCTTTGGAGTAAGGGTTCGGTCAACGTCCATAGCGTCTGGGTCGCGTTTAGGACCGTTGGGCTTAGGGACGTATCTTGTGCCTTGTTGAGGCCTATAGGGTTTCAGCGCTTGGTGCATAGCGCAGCTTCTTTGATAGTTGGCGTCCAGCTGGGTGGCAGTGGTGTACCATTTTTCAATGGTGACGGGGACGGTCTCCATTTTGTAGATGGCGTCATGGAGCTGGGGTTTCATTCCTGTTTCAAAGAAGTGGATGAGAGCGACGCTCTCCTTCATCAATGACTGTGTTGCGAGGGTCTTGAACTCAGCAATGTAGTCGGCGATGTCATTGCCCTGTCTAAGGGTCTTAAGTTTCGTCATGGTGGTTACCTTGGCATCGACACTTAAGAAAGAGGCTTTGAACTCTTTCTCAAAGTTTTCGAAGGTGCCCAGCGTAGGGTTGGTTTGAGCAAGTGCTTCAGCAACGAAGTTTGTCTTCCAATTGAAGGCTGTCCCCGACGCCATATAGGCGAGGGCCGTACCGACCTTCTTGGTATCGCTGTTGTAAACTTCATGGTTAATCATGAAGAAAAGCCTTATGCTAAGGAGCCATCCTTGCACCTTGTCTAGGTCACCATCAAAGTCATGGGGTTGCCCTGCCTTGAGTTCGACAGGGGTCTTGATCGTCGTGGGGTTCGACATTCTAAAGCTGGGGTTCGCTGAGAGGTTTCTTGGTGGACGCTCTTCAGGGAATTCGTCTGACGAAGTAGAGTTGTTTTCTTCTGTCTTCGTTTCTTGATCAGGGTCTTGGTTGGCCTCTTGATACTGTTCGTCGAGGGGTTGTTCCTCCTCTTCTTCGGGGTCAGAGTCCGGGGTATTGGGATCTCTTTCCCAATCAAACTTCCTAGTCCAGGAAGGCGTGTCGGGATCCTTGAGATGAAAGGATCAGTAGGTAACTTGAATCTTTTGTTACGAACGATGCGTGTTCACAACTAGACTTGGATGGGGGCTCTTGTGAAGTCTGCTGAGACCAGCGGACGTTCGATCACAAGAGTTCTTGAGCAAAGACTTTGTCTAGCAAGACAAAGGCTTTATCGACGATTACGACGGCGTGTCTGTAATCGTTCTTCTCGACTAACAAGACTATTAAGCGATGGGCTTAATAGAGGTTTCAAAAGGAGAAGACGAAGCTTGCTTAGGGCTTCTAGGAAGTAGGCAGGTAGAACCAAGTAGATTCAAGTTAGAGAATACAAGCGATACCCTACTGGTATATATAGGTAGGAGGTGATTGAGGGCAGGACTGCCGTATTAGTGGTAAGGGTAAAGGGGAACGCGAGTCAAAGATAAGTACTGGTTGGACGGTAAGGGTAAAGGGGAAAGTGAGTCAGAGATAAGTACCGGTTAGGCGGTAGGGGCATAGGGTTGTGAGTCAGAGAGACGAAACAACGGTAACAGTAAAACATGCGCAGCGTTCTAGAATGAACTGTGCGTTAGAAGTGAAATGACGTAGTAAGTACAAAGTAAGACGAGTGCAAAGAGAAAATGAATAGGGGCCTCACGTGACCCGATGTTCTTGTAACACTCACCAAGCATTTATGCGGGAGCAGATAGCTGGGCGTTGGAATGCTGAGAAGAAGTGGTGTGAAGAAGCGCGCAAAGTTCAACTATTGGAACTCCTACTTGTGGCTCATGGGATTTCTACTCTAGTGTAGTCAGTTAGTTATGATGGGTTAGTGATTGTGAAATGGATGACGATGGTAGGAACCAAGGCCAACGATCAGAGAAAACCCTAATGGATGACGATGGTAGGAACCAAGGCTAATGATAAGGGAAAACCCTAATGGATGACGACGGTAGGAACCAAGGCCAATGATAAGGGAAAAGAGGAGAAAAAGATTGTGAAATGGATGACGATGGTAGGAACCAAGGCCAACGAGAAGAGAAAAGAGAAAAAGGTTGTGAAATGGATGACGATGGTAGGAACCAAGGCGGAGAAATGGAGGAAAGAAGAGAAAAAGATTGTGAAATGGATGACGACGGTAGGAACCAAGGCCGAGAAATGGATAGAGCGGCAGGAACCAAGGCCGAGAAATGTCTAGAGAATGGATGACGACGGTAGGAACCAAGGCCGAGAAATGTCTTGAGATGGCGTAGGGGGTTGTGTAGGGTCATGTTGGTATGTAGGGACGCGTGTTGTGGCAACGCACTTGCATGGAGCAATGTTCCTGGAAAATAACTTGATGGGTGAGTTATGCATGGGCAAGTTGCGGTGTTCCTGGAAAATAACTTGATGGGTGAGTTATGCATGGGCAAGTTGCGGTAATGATGGACAAACCTTGCCTTAACAAACCTTGCCTTAACAAACCTTCCCTCGACCAACCATGCCTCAGTGTGCGTTCTGTGGCAAAGCAACAACCACACAAGAAGGTCTCAAGAGACACATTGCACGAAGACCTGAATGTCAAAGGCAATGGGCATTAATGATTAACGACATTGAGGCAGATAACTTGAACACACCAGACGACAACCCGCCACCTGTTGACGTTGACTTCTCCCATGTTCACCCCCACCTGGACCCTAACCCCGCTCCCAGCAAATCTCGTCGTATCACCATCGAGGAAGTCGAGGATGAGGACGGAACTCCGTTCTCCTACACAGGGTGTTATTTTGAACCTCAAGCAGATGCCGGCTGGGCGCTGCATGAGGGGGAGACCAAATTCGAAAGATATAGGAGACACCAGGAGGAAGAGGTTGAGGATCGATGGTCGCCCTTTGAAGATGCGTGAGTGCTCAAATGTGCGGCAAGCCTGAGAGGTTCTAAAGACATATGACTCACCAGGGAAGAGTGGGATTTGGCCAAGTGGCTGGTAAAAAACCTTGGTCAGACACGCACTGATGAATTTCTGAAGTTACCAATAGTAAGTTGATGAGAGCATTGATAGAACTCACAATGTTAATTCCTCAACCAGACACAAAACCGTACGAAACTCTCATTTCATAACAACCGCTCGTTCTTGCAGAGGGTTGATGCACTACCACGTGGTCCAGGTTGGAGTTGCAGGAAGGTTACTGTGCGTGGTAACAAGGAGGATGAGTTTGGAGTGCCATTGGAAGAGGAGGTCGAACTTTGGAGCCATGATCCTGTAGAGTGTGTCCAAGAGCTTATCGGCAACCCATTCTTCAAGGCAGATATGGCATACTCACCTGCCAAAGCATATGCGGACCGTGCAGGCCAACATAGAGTGATTGATGAGATGTGGACGGCAGACTGGTGGGGCGAGACACAAGTAAGACAGTTCAAGAGGGAGCAATGAAGAAACGGACTGACCTTGTGAGTAGAAAGCCCTGCCCAAAGGAGCCACGATAGCGCCGATTATTCTATCGTCGGACAAAACCTGCTTATCACAGTTTCGAGGTGACAAGTCGGCATGGCCAGTATATATGTCTATTGGCAACATCGCCAAAGCAAAAAGGCGTTAGGCATCAGCACGAGCAACAATTCTTATTGGATACTTACCTGCCAGCAAACTCGACTGCTTCACTCCCGATGCACGCTCCCTGGCCGGATACAGACTCTTTCATCATTGTATGGCTCTCCTTCTCCAGCCTCTTATTGCTGCTGGACAACACGGGGTCGAAATGGTGTGTGCGGACTCGCTGGTTTGCTGTGTCCACCCAATACTGGCTGCATATGTGGCCGACTTTCCTGAGCAATGTTTGATTTCTTGCTGTAAAGAAAATCGCTGTCCAAAGTGTCTTGTAGGAGCAAATGAACGAGGGGACAGTCTTGACTCACCGATGCGGGATCCAGAGTCAACAAAAGAGATTCTGGAAATGCGCAAGAACGGTCAGCATCCTCTGGAATTCAAGGAGAACGGCCTACGTGCCGTTTACAAACCTTTCTTGGCCGACTTACCTCACGCTAACATTTTCTTAGCTTTCACCCCCGACCTCTTGCATCAACTCCATAAAGGAGTGTTTAAAGACCACCTTGTGAAGTGGTGCATTGATATTGTCGGGGAGGAGGAGATGGATGCGTGATTCAAGGCGGTTCTTAATTATCCAGGACTCCGTCACTTTAAGAAAGGGATCTCAACTGTAAAACAATGGACAGGAAGAGAACATAAGGAAATGCAACGAGTCTTTATTGGTTTGCTCACCGGTGCGGTACCTAGGTGTGTGAGAGACGAGTCTTTAAGTTCATGTTTGCTGATGTCATGCCAGCCGTGTTCTGGTAGTCGCACGTTCAATTCTTGACTTTTCCTATTATGCCCAGCTACAAATTCACATGACCGAGACGCTCGAAGCCCTGCAGACTACCTTGGACGTGTTTCATGCGAATAAAGACATCCTGAAGGAGCTTGCCATTCGCGAACATTTCAATATACCTAAACTACATCAACTCACCCATTATGTCCAGTCAATCATGTTGCTTGGCACAGCTGATGGCTTTAACACTGAGCTTCCCAAGCGCTTGCACATTGACTTCGCAAAGGAGGCTTACTGCGCTACCAACAAACGAGACTATGAAGAGCAGATGACTTTGTGGCTTCAGCGTCAGGAAGCGGTGTTTTTGCGTGCAGCGTACCTGGATTGGTTAGCACAACATCCTCTCTTGCCAGCAGGTCATGCAGAGCCTCGTTCATTCGACCCAGGCTTTGACTCGGACTCGGACTCCGAGTCTGAAGAAACGGAGGCTGCATCTCCCAACACAACATCAAGCCTGGTCACTTCCAAAGAAGTGACCCACATCCTTGCGAAGGCTCCAGTGCATCCTCACCAGTCAGTTGAAAAGATTGTGACGGCACATGGTGCTACCGATTTTCTTCCCGCTCTCCAAACTTTCCTACAGAAAAACCTCCCTCAGACAACCGGTGTTGTGCCTGGCGTTCATGACCACTTTGATGTTTACCGTCAAGCGGTCATTGTGGCGCCACCTGATCGACGAGTTGGCGATGCACCCAAACGATGGCATGTTAGAGCAAGGCCAGAAGTGGTAGCTTCAGGACGGAGATCCGGTTGCCCTGGTCACTTTGATATGGCGTTAATATCTGATACGCCTCGGTCTTCAGGCTTGCGCACTCTTGATGGTAATGTGTTTCAGATTTTTGGACGGACATAATATTTGATAGTGATCTGTTGCAGATGTGTGAGTGGCTCAAGTTCGTGTCATATTCACCCTCCCCCGTCAGTTCGGCACGTACTCTAGGGCTCTCGCTTACATCGAATGGTTCACGCCCTTCAGACTACCAGACCCCTCCTCTCGACTACTGCAAGTCTCTCGCTCCACACGCCATCTCCGCCGCAATGCTGCTGTGATCCACGTCGACGAAATTGTACGACCATGTCATCTGATACCAAAGATGGGGCAATCTGTGGATACAATGTTGAGAAGTGGAAATGCTTATGAGGTGGCAAGTGATTTTTATTTTAATGAGTTCATTGACAGCGAGATGTTTGGCATGTCTGTCATAAATAGTTTGTAGTAAGTGCACGGACCTGGTAGACCTGGGCGCCACATGTAGCCACCTGTAACCACTTGTAACACATGTTTGCCCAACTAAGTCCCATAGCTACCTGTAGCGAAGCTTTAGGCTATATAGTACTATATAGCTCGACGTAGTGTAAGTGGTGCCTATACAGGGCTACAGTGCCTACGAGTGCCTATATAGCGCTATATAGCTGCCACCGGGGCTACGGCAATATGAGGTTTTTCCTGATGCAATGACCTCCAGCTCTTCCAAGGTTCGTTCCTTGCTATTGAAAGCGAACCACATAGTCAGGTCTGTTTGGTACGTGTTGTGACTGCCTGCCCCGAAGTTCGGCAACATGGGTTCAGGGGCCTTGGGGATCATGAATTCAGAAATACGTCAGGTTGCACTCTGAGACTCACAACGCTCAACCCTTTAGTTCCTACACCAGGTCTTTGCAATGTGTGAAATATCACGCAATCGTCTAGCACGACATAATAGTTTTGGAGTAAATATCACATTGAACCGCAGATAGCACTCACAGATTAGCACTCGGCTGTTTGGTCCCATTGCCTTGCGAATGTTACAGAGGATCATCGTTGCATCAGCGTCTGGCCAATTGTGGAGAATGTGCCTCAACTACGTAATAAGATAATCAAATTACTGGTGATGAATGGGAAGGAAATTAGGCTCCTACATAGTAGACATCCTTCCCAGCAACAGGTGCGTCCTCGAGAAAATTAATTGGGATGAACTCCATGCGGCCGTCAAGCAATGTCTCAGTGACAGAAGCATTCTTCTCCCATGCCTAATCAGATATCAACGATGTGCCCGCTGGAATACCTATGTGCACTGGATATCTGAACTCACATTTTGTGCTAGTGCCATGACTTTCGGGAGATCTTGATTGGTTATTCTAAGGTGAGGGAACATTTTCGCCAGAGGAGTGGAAAATGTTCCAAGGATAGTCTGACGACCTGCCTCTCAGACATGTTGATGATTCGAAAATTGCGATGGCTTACGGTGTAGCACTGCAGAAGCGCCCAACACATCACTCTGGCCAAGCATGGCTCTGTCAAACGCCTATAAATAGCATCATAATTGTGAGTCTCAGTCATCACTCGAGGTCCAAAGGATCGCTCTATACACACATCACGTTTCTCTTCCTAAAATGTGTCAAGGTACCGAAGGGGTAGTGTGATGACAAAAACTCACATCATTCTCCATCGCTTCGTAGCGGTAGGGATCCTTCATGCCCTCCTTTCTGAAGGCAAATACCCGGGGTGCTTTGTCGATTTCTTGCGATCTTGAAAATTCTTTGTCAATCATAGTTTCATACACAACTCCGGCAAATTTCGAAATATCCTGGCTATGAAGTTGCACAAAACACCCAGTGTTGTTCGTTGACTTGAGTATGAGGGATAGTCGGTTGTTTGCGAAGATGTCTCGCTCGACTGTTTGACGCAATAACTGTTTCAGAGACAATCCTCAACCAACAATATCAATATCACCTTCTTTAAAGCAGCCCATGAGGGTCAAAGCTCGTAAGACGCGTGCAGTCTTGACCTTGTCGAGGTTGACCGCTTCAGCCAGCTTATCCATGCTAAGGCCTTCTGGATGTTGGTCCAGAACATCTGCAAGACACGCTCTGAAGGCAACGCCTGTGCATGCCCAGTTGTAATTGAAAACAAGCTAAGGAAATTAACAACAGAGCAGAGATCATTTGCACACGACACTCACATTCATCACCGTGTGCTGGGGGGGCGCTAGAATTGAGCTCAGTTGATGGTATGCGCCTTTGAGCAGCCTGATCGCCTTTTTGAGGGCAAGTGTATCTGTTGTCAGGTCCAGGGGGTGGAAGGTTGTTGCATCAGCACTGGGGACCCCATGTCCGGTTTTCTTGTACTCTGCGATTGCTTGGTGTGCGGAGGAGTTGATGATGTCCAAAAGAGCTTCAAGCTTAGCCTCCGGCTCATTGAAGTCTGTCATCTTTCTGGGGGTGACGATACTATGGTGAAATAATATTTGTTATCACAATATATATACTTACAGAGTTCAGGGTCATTCGGATCCTAAGCCCGGTTCCTAGTGTTGTGGGTAGAACTATTTGCGGGCAGTTCTGCTGGCAGAACCGGCAGAACATGGCAGAACTAGGGTTCTGCCATGGCAAAACTAGGCAAAGGTAAATTATTTGTCGACTACTACAAGAAACCATTGGTTGACATTAATGATGCAACATCCCAACCGCCCTCCTCGCCTCTCGCACCATGATCAATCACCGAGAACTCTTCATCAATAAATTTTGGCACCATACCAGCCTCAACTCGTGCGAGCTCGTCGAAGTTATACACATTACCTTCCAATATCTTGAGTCCATCAATCTGCCAACAACACTACCGGTTCCTTCAAACAACTGAGCAAACCGTGACAAAATCCCGACCTCCGTGACGGTATTCGCAATAGTGCGGCTCAATTCTAAGGTCCTGTTTGGACGAGGACGTCTGGTTTATGGGATTACCGGCATTTGAAGACGGGGTTTGGACCGGCGACAGGACGTCTGGTTTATGGAATTACCGGCATTTGAAGACGGGGTTTGGACCGGCGATCAGTACGGCGATCATCTATTGCAAACCAGATGCTTACCATTTCAAACTCCGCGTGAAAGTACATACTCAGTATAGTCTTCGGTACGATGGTAGTGGCTATCAATATCGATACATACAATATTGATGATGGACTCACTGTCTGCCCTTGCGGTGTTCTTGCGCAATAGTATGCTGTCTCACATGTCAATCCATCAGCTGATTTATTTCATTGAACTGTCCTCTGACCTGAAACACAGCATTGAACTTCACCAGCCACTGAAGGAGCCATCAGATGATACATCAAGTCCTCTTGTTTTACCAGAATCCATCGCTCTTTTCCTATCGCGTGCAACAAAAATCCCACTGGAGCTCATTGGGGACTGCTGGTATGCCTTGAGAGACATTGTTTGGACCACAGGACCAGATAAACAGCACCAGGATTGCGCAGCAGAGGCTTTTAGAGTTCATGGGTGGGACCTTGGCACCAGTGTGTTATTGCTGCTGTCTGAGTCACATCACACCTGCATACATTTCTGATATCATTGCAGTGTCTCTCACCCTGTACCCACCCTCGAAGTACTGTATAAACTCTGATTGCCTGAAGACTGCTGCACTGAAGCAGGCAGAGCCCAGACAAATCATTATCCATATGCTTGATCAAGGCACTCTACCTGCATGGGCTGTTCACTTGAGCTGCAAGAGTATGTTGATTTTTTAATGCTCTGAGTCCGATTCAACTCGTTGTGCTAACTCTCATCAATTAAGAATGTCATCGCCACTATCACTACAACTATGTTGTCCACAGCAATGCTCAGCATCGCACCTATTATCCAGGTGTTCCAGACTACCTTCAAGTGGCGGAACATCAGTTTGTTGACATCCATCTTGCAAAGCTCTGGACCAATCAGCATTTGTTATGCTCATAAGTGATTGTAGCATGTGTGAGATTGCAAGGCTTACACTTCTGTTTATCAAGGTGTTCTGCTATGAACTGTGCCTGCATCTACATGCTTTCTCTTGCCAACATCTCTCAGGAAGCCTTTGATGATATTGCATGGCCCTTCAAGCCCAAACTCAGCACCGAAAATGTCTGGGATGCATTCGTGCTCCTTGCACTGCTTTGGGACTATGATGAACGTACAGTGTGCCTGACTGTGCCACACCAAGGCATGCAAAAGGACTGATTTAAAGCAGCAATGGAAGAGAGGAACGAGTGCATTGTGCATATTGGGTAGCCTGAAATTAACCATATCTGTGATGGGTGCATGCATGTTTATGAAGTCAAACACTCAGATGGGGAGATTTTGCATGGTTAGTGATCCCTGTAATATGTGCATCATGTACTACATCAATGATCTGTGCTACAGAAAAATGCCAGCCAATTGTCAGTGATGGAATTACTCTAGGCCATGCATGTTGTGGTGTCTTTTGGTGTACATAGCCTCTACAAAATAACCGCGACCACTTCTGTGCCAAACATCATGGTTTGCATAACACATGTGCTATCACTGGGTGCAATTGTCCAATCAGATGTGGTGATGCGAAGACATGCAACAATTGTGACCACCAGCAGATGGAGCAACTCCACTATGTGAAAGCAACTTCTGCCTTTGCATTGTCTGAGTGGCTGCTCTACTACTGAGTGGCATATCCAGATGATGCTTTGGGCACAGAAGCTCCGGATGTGACCACTGCTGACTTGCCAGATGTGAGCATGAGCCTGGGTCCAGTGGTTGAAGAGAACATCGAGTGGTACACAGTCAAGGATGGTCAAGTGTCTTATCAGTTCGAGAAGAACCCTGGCTCTGTTGGAGTACTTGAAGAAGGGGATGAGACACTAGCCAGCTCAGAGCCATGCAATGCAAAGTCTGATGCAGGCAATAGAAAATTCTGTGCGCAGTTTGGATGACGGAGAACTCATAATGAGCAGACTGCTGTTTGCACATGTGGGGTCATTGTGGGATGAGTGACACTGAATCTGTGTCTAACCTCCTTGTAAGAATCTCTCATCCTCCTCGTTCTCAGAACTTATGAAACTCACTGCCTCTCAAGGATTTTATAAAGACGATTTTCTCTGTGTGAGGTGCTCACAAGCCAGAGCATTTTATTTATGACACTGCATGTGATGCCAAGCAACAAGTGGACGCCTGAGGGGACAAGTGGTGGGCTGATGTCAAGATGTGCATGGACATGTGGCATTTAAAGAGCAAGCACAAGACAAAGCATGACTACTGCCAATGCTACTGCAACCCAGCTGACTTCCCTAAGCTTTTGAATGCAGATGGGACAGGTTGGTGGTTTAACATGTCAGTTGCCAAGCAAATAAATGTTTGGCTTGGTAGCTATCATGCAATCTGCATGTCATATCCTGTATTCCAGACCTACGTCCGATGATGTTCCCACGCTTTCCGGACGCCTTCCGGATGCACATCCGGACCTCCATACCCTTATCCATGACCTCCATACCCTTGTCCATGACCTCAGTCCTCTAGTCCACTATCGGTTCGGATCCGTACACCTTCATACATCCATATATCCATACCTCTGGACCTCCGCAGCTAAGCCTGCTTCATCCACCCTTGGTCCACTTGGATCCGAGCTCATTCCACCTGGGACTTTACCTTCCCTAGACTATCGGACTATATCCATGATTCATATCCTAGTCCCGTCTTCACCTAGATCTCCAGATCCGCTCATCCGACATCCAGATGCCTCATCCGATATCTCCAGACCTCCGGATCTGACCTATACTCATATCCGAAGCTCAAACCTTAAATCAGCGTCTATCTCCTTATGGTAATCCCCTTGACTCTGGACTTCGGTTATCTGTGTTTCCGTCTTGCTTATTGATCCTTGTACTCTGTCTCATCTCCGAGTTCATTTACTTATGTTCCGTTCATACTTACCAATCTGTTTCCACATGCTCGTACATAGCATTAGTCTTCAGCTTACTGATCCTCTCGAATCCCTTCCAGTATATAAACCTCTGTACAACTCCTGTAAAGTTTCCTTAGTTCGAATATCATCTTAGATTCCGCTCATCTTAGACTTCACTCATTCTTGCCTCGGACTTTGGTCCATCTTAGTCTGACCTTTCTTTAGGCCTAGGAAAGAATTCCCTAGGCCAACTTTCTGGTCCTCCGGATTTGTCTTCCATCTCCATCCATGCTTAGGGATTGATTCCCTAAGCCGGACTTTTGCCTTTCTGGCACTTCCTGTCTTTCCGAGACTTCTGTCTACTCCCTGTCAACTCCGTCTCTACTTAAGTGTAGTCTACCTCTGTCTGTTTCTACTCTGGACCTTGTCCGTTGTAGCCCTCCTTCTCTTGTCTTAGAATCCTGTCCACTCCTCTGGTCCTCCAGACCTTCGGACGTCGTAACCTTCGGACGTCGTAACCTTCGGACGTCGTAACCTTCAAACGTCGTAACCTTCGGACCTTCGGACCACTCTTCCTATCCTATCCTGCTTTGGACTCTGTCCTTTGCAGCATATCATCTATGTGTTTCTATCTAGGGAACTTACCTTGGGAAGTCTCACCTTCGGACCCAATGCAGCAGATGAAACTCCTCCGGAGTTTCCTGTACTCCTCCGGAAGTTTCCCACGCTCATCCAGAAGTCCTCCAGCACTCAACCAGAGTAGCCAGCCTCCGGAAGTCCTTCGGACTTCGTCGGATTCCATCTGGACTTCATTCTGAAATTAAGGGCACGTACTCGGGTAAGGGGCACAGCGCACGAGCTGAGGCCAAGCCCTTCGGATCCCGTCAACCCTTGAGCTACAATTTTAACACTGCAGGGAGATGCTTCCCACCAAGTATAATTTCTTCTTGGACGAAATGATCCGCCTTCATAATATCTTTACTGTTCAAAGCCTTCAGCTTAGGGCCTTAAACCCACATTATGCTCCACCTTCATGTTAATGACTTGTGCATAATATACATTTTGAATGCACAATACACCCACCCTTCTTTATGGATGAAGAATACAATGAGCTTCTGAATGACCGCTGTCTTCTATGAGAATTCATATTTCCCCATGCAGACAGCCTTAATCCTCATTATCTACCTGTCAACCTTCATCGTATTGTGGAGCCAGCCTACATTGTTGAAGCTGTCAGGCAGATGGCCTTAATCCTCATTCTCTACCTGTCAACCTTCATCATATTATTCAGAACGCCACACAAATCTTCCACATTGATAAGTGAAAGCTGAGTGATCTGGAGCCAGCCTACATTGTTGAAGCCATTCAGCAGCTCAATGCCCTCAATCTCACATGCATATTATCAGCACAGCACTGGGCATATACATTTTGAAGGGTAGTAGTTGGAGGGACAGGTACAATATGTGTGAACATGCTTGGGAGAATACAAGATGGATGGATAACATACAAATGCGAAATGGGTAACAAATGCAAAGACAGTTATGTAGTAAATGGATGAGGGAGTATCTATCTTACAGTGTGAGGTTAATGTAAATGTCAGATTCTTTGTCATCGTGTGACTGAGTGCCCGCTGTCTTCTTCCTGAGGGGGATGGCCTTGTGTAACACATCCCAAAGGCCAAAAGGTGTGCGCCCTGCCTTAGTTAGCTGAGTCCTGAAGGTGTCTGAGGCCTCCTTCCATCTCTGACGTGCATTGTTATAAGTTGATTTGTTGAATTTTCTGTCATAGATGATCTTGAACCTCTCACGGACTGGTAAGGACTTCAATTCATCAGAGTCCATCCTTTCAAACCCAGCCACAATGTCTATGATGTAGAGACCATTGGGCCAGGTTGCTGTCGTCAGTGATGGCTGCAACTCATCAGCAAGAGGCTCACTCAGTATGTGTGGCAGAGATGAGCTCAAGGATGCTGGTGATGGGAGGTGAGGTGTCCTAAGTTGACACAATGGTGGCAGTGGAGATACTGAATAATCTGACCAAGGGTATGGGTAACTGGGACAGAATCTAGCTGTGATTGCTGTCCTGACAGGTGAGTTGTCATATACAGGATGGAAGTCATGGATGCCATGATTGTCAGTATAGCACCATGACCTCTTGTGAGGCCTGGCCTCCTCTTCAGTATTGCTTTCTGCCATACTTCAGTGGCGCTTCAGGGATGGTTTTGAAGGCAGTGAGATGATGGTAACTTCATCATTGGTGTCAGTCACAATGACAGAGGGAGTTCATAATGGTGGCCCATGGGTCTTGATGTGCACTAGAGAAGACTTTATGGCCTTACCTTCTTGCTTCATCTTCAGGAAAAGATGTGGTTTCACTGCTGGGTCCTTGAGACGACTGATGATCTTGTTGATGCCCACACATTCAAGGACACCATGACGTTGAAGGAAAAGACAATCACCATTTTTAACATGGAACTTATAGGCCAGCCGTGTCACTGCCTTCCATAGACAAGAAGAGATATTGAAATACTCAAAGGTGGTGATGTTCTCACCAAGCATAGATTGGAGGTCAGGGCTGTCAGCTAGTGAGAAGTGCAGCCAGGTTGGAATGTCAGATTCAGGCCCATCACTGCCTTGCAGTGACAAGATGACAGGAGGTTGACAGTCCTTGTCCCACCACATCACATCTACAGCATGCTTGATGGCCAGCTTGTCAGCAGCATGTTGATGGTCTTTCTCCATCTGCTCAGTCGGCTGCCCACTGTGCTTGTAGGTACCATACCACATCTCATTCATATGTGTGGTCTGCTGTGGCCTTGACTGAGCTTTGGCCTTGGCTGAGCTTTTCCCCAATGGCTGGGTGACTGATTTTGGATCCTTGGAGATAGTCTGCATGGCAGGCAGCTGAGAGGATGACATCATGAGCAGAGAGGAGGAGGACATAGCAGGCAGCTGAGAGGATGATGTCATGAGCAGAGAGGAGGAGGATATAGCAGTGGAAACAGACAGCACAGGCATCAGGTCCTCAAGAGAGCGTGATCGTGCCAGCTCAAGGTCAGCATCAAAGCCAAAGTCTTCAACCTCTTCGAACTCAGGCTCCTACTCCACATTACTTGCAGTAACAGGCGCAGGCGGTGCAGCAAGTACTGATGATGGAGGCAACCTCATCTTTCCCTTTTGGTGCTTGCTCACGAACTCTATTCGATGCTTGATGGCCGTCATGCAGCCACCATTCTCAATGCAGTGGTACTTACACATCAAGTTCTCACAGGGTGGGCCCCTCGCAGGTGTTCCTTTGTGGCATGAAGGAATGGTGCACATGCCCTCCTTGGCAAGGGGGCCTGCAGGGATTTGCGATGAACCAGAGGCAATCAGTGGAGAGGCAGTGGGAGAATAAACAAATGAGGGAGGCTGAGGCGGCAGGATGGAAAGGCCAATAGGTGCAGTCCCAGGCAGCCAGAAGTACCACCAAGCTTTGCCATTGGCATGCTAGTTGAGTGCAAAACACTGATTGATTGTAATGAGTGGGTATCAAAAGGTTAGGATAAGAACTACTTACATGGGCAGCCCACTGTCCAATATGTGAACCAGTCTTACAGATGAATAGTATGACAAGTGCAGGGCACTCGCCACACTGCACTTTGACTTGGTGCATCAGAACTGGAAAGGGCAGACTGAGCAGCGGATGCAGACACAACTGAGAAAGATAAGATAGTAATTAGTTGAACATATTGGTGCACATTACTGATGCAAAATTTCAAGCCCCACATGATTTTGCTGAGTTGCTGCTGTTCTGCCACCGGTCGAAACGCCAGCCTGACACCCTGGCCTGTCAAAAAACCAGACTTTCTGGTTTGGACAGCGAAATACAAAATTCAGAATTCAAAATTTGTATCATGTGACTCACCCATTGTCTTCTTACTTGAGGGTCTTATATGTTGAACAGAATACAATGACTATCACAATTGTACTCTTTAAGACTAAGGTGCCGCTCCTCAAGTTCATGGTCAACAGATTTTCTACTTCTCAGTTGATAACGTGGTGTTCATGGGTGGCCAAAGGGTAATAAATTACTTCTTTGCTAGATCACTTCTTGATAGTAAAGGAGTATAATATATTTTGTCAGGTTGACTTAAACCAAGTAGGTAATATGGACCTCTCTGAACTGAATGTGAATCAAATACATAAGACGATAGATTCAACAATAGATTATTGTATAGGCGATCCCTGTAAGATAGTATACAATCAATCTAGACTAGTGAATACGATTGTTTTCAAAGGCAACTCGTAGGCCTTCACTTTCTTTGTGATCTCACAGTGTTGAGACAGAAAGTGGGAAAACTCCTGACTTCAAATTCATACGTTCCCACATGGTTTGGGAAAAGAATGGAAGGGGAAAAACTTATATATTATGTGAGAATGGAGTCCTTATATACATTTTAGAAACCATCCTTACTAAGCAATGAGTCATCACTGGATTGGTAAGATTATGCTTACAAACCAAGCCTTTTGGTGTGCTGAATCAGCTGCTTACTAAAGTACATGAGTAAAATATTACAAAGCATGACAAATCATGACAAAACATGATGAGTCATGGAAAGTCCTTACAAATCAGAATATTACCAGTCACATGACATGCTTACAAACATATCTGAGTGACTCACTGATGTAATCAAGTGGCTGAATAAACATAAATGAATAATGGAAAGAGACAGAAACTAAGGGAAATTACAAATACAACTAAATAAATAGAAACAAAGCTTATGTAAGTAGGAAGTATATCCTTTGTACACTCCTCTACTCATCTCCTTTTATACTGCTAATTGTATATGTCATGGTATGAACTCCATACCATGCATGACACTGTGAGAGTTGCCAGCTCATCCAGGAAGCGCCAGGTCAAGGCAACAATAACATGGTAAGGTGTATTAGTTCTGATAATATCTATTATCATTAGGGATCATCACAGGTAAACCTGCGGGTGTCCCGAGGTCAACCTATACCCGTACCTGCCAAGGGTACATACCCATGGACATGGGTATGGGTATTGCCCCCACAGGCCGATCCCAACAGCTGCCAGTGTTTAGCGCACATGCCCAGCACACGTCAGCGAATGCTGATGTGGCTTGAACATGTGTGAATGACACCAGAAGGTGCCAAAATGTGTGAGAGAGATGGACACCGCTGACACACATGAAACCTGTTTCGTGCATGGTCATGGACACATAATATACTATAGCACAAACCTAATACTGCCCATAAGGGTAGTTCTAATTTCTTATGGCTTTATTACAATTTATTATGATTTTCTTGAAGGTTTTTCATAGTCCAATGAATTAATTGTTCATATTATATACTTAGAACAGTCAATAAACTGTGTTAAAACCCTTATCTTTTCATTAGTAAGCACAATCCCACACCATTCAGGATTTTCTCGTACATTTTCCCACCTAATGAGCTATATCCATATTTAACATCTTAACATCTCAACATCTGTACAGTCATCATTTGAGCAGTGTCAATCTTCTTACATAATCTACATTTTGTTTAATGATTAGTCATATTTTCTGGACAGTTCCGAAATAATGGTAACCTCTAAGTGAACATTTGGACACTGAGTCACAGTAAGTCACATGGAGTCATTATGAGTCACTATTCCATATTTAGTAGTTGCATAGCCACCTGTAAAGTAGTATATAAAGGGACATAGTTTCCCTCTTTGAGCAATAAGATCCCTTTTAGAGAGTTTGCGTATCTCTCAGAAAGTTTCTCACCCCTTAAATATCTGTGTGAATATTGAGTGAATATTAGTTTATTCCCTCCACTCTTTTGTACTGTTTCCCACGATGTTCTGACTACCTGAGGCCACCTCTAAGTCACCTTAAATTACTCTAGCTAGTGCACGGTTACTAGTCGTCTAGTGTAGTTTCACTGCAATTCTCTTTACGACACAGGAAATCAATTCTGTGGGGAGAAATCCACATACTTTAACGATTAAGGACAATAAATAGGACTTATACTTTAGTCAACAATATTAAGAGCTTGGCCACTTAAGACTACATCAAGAAGGTGTATTCTAGTCTGGACTGTGTCATTACTCATTGTGAGATCCTGAGCAGCAGAAAGGTTGGTTCCGAAGCCATGTACTTGATTGATTCAATTGTATCTGACTCCTAGTTTGATCTCCCCTGATTGTGAGAATAAGGAGTATCCCAGAGATAACTCTCTGACTCACCATGTATCACTGTAATTCACGTAAGTTTCCATAATCTGCATACTGTTGCATCATTATTCCTGAAGAACCCTAAGTACTGCATCAAGCCAGTTAACAGGCATTGTTCCTGAGATTCCCAAATATCTCACCCCTTTTTAGTCATTGGTAAATTTGCTCAAGGAGAATGCAATTTATATTTGCACCCCCACGAACAACCACGTCATCAACCATTGGTATTTGTCTGAACCGTTGACCATGGAGGATAAGTGAAATTTGGTGTTTTTATTGCCTTTCACATCCTAGTAAGACACTGCGCAAGGGTGGAAAAGATAGATCTATGAGATGTTAGTATGTGTGAATGAATGAGAAGGAAATCACTCACTGAAAGATTCATCTCCATGGTCGAACAGCTCATGTCCCCTGCATGGACTCTGAATGTAGATGGCAGTAGACTCCTTGCTGTAGCGGCAGATGGGTGACCCTGCGGATGCAATGCAAAGGCTTTGTGGATGAGGGAATGAGAGACCGGCAGGTGACCCTGCAGACACAATGCAAGGGCTTCATGGATGAGGGAATGAGAGACAAGCGGGTGACCCTGCAAAGGACTTTGTGGATGAAGGAATGAGAGATTGGTAGGTGGTGTTCAGTCAGAAAAGGTTAACAGCAGAAGCCAGTGTTACTCACATCAAACAGTGCGCCATCCTGATCATTGCAAGCATGTGCAACAGTGGCCTCGAGCGCAGTGAGGGAAGGGTGGAAATCACAAATGGGTGGGAAGGATAGATCTATGAGATATTAGTATGTGTGCATGAATAAGAAGCAAGTTACTTGCCAAATGGCTCATCTCCATGATCCAGCAGCTCATCACACAATCTTTGAAGTTTCCTGGTGATCTCTACAAGCAATAAAGGCAGTAAATAACAATTAAGTGAAGTGGAGTCAAGCAAAATGGTACTTGAACAATCATCACCATATATGGAAGTGGTGAGTACACGGTGGGTCATGGGTCTCAAAATTCTGACCCATACCTGTACCCACCAGTACCCCTACCCATGACCCACCGCGGGTTACCCATACCTGTGTCGATCCCTAATTATCATCATCCCCTGTATATACTTGCCTGTATGGATCCAATCCTTATTGCCTGCAGGCTCGTTCCCACCTTGCTGGAGAGGTAAGGGGGCAGTCTCCGAGAAGGGTAGTGTAAAGCTTAGTAAACCAGAAATATGCGCAAATCTTTCAAACCCAGCACAACCTTATCCCCCAACCTCTCCAGCAGTGGCTGGCACAAAACATTTGTAAACAAATGCCAGCCACCAGCGGAGTGTGAACTGAACCTCATGGCGCGCAGTGCCGAAACCTTCGCAAGTCCTAAACCTCATCATCTCAAAGCATTTGTAAGTCCTAAACCTTACCCAAACCTCGCCAGTCGAAGCAAGTACTTGTTACAATGTCACTCCCATAGATCTACACCATAATCGGCCAGACCCAGATATACCTGTTGTGCATATGAGTTGGCTGGCTTAATTGGCCGGACTACTGGATCAGCCAGACCAAAACATAGCATTTTTACAGAGTGACCGGCCAGCCTGTTTGGCCTCACTAAACCATCTATCTCACTATGTAAGGGGTGATTCTCCTGGCCAGTCCACCATCTACAAGGATGACACACTGACACACTTTCATTTTCATGCTGACCAGTACTGGCCCTATGAGAATCAGCCAGGCCCAAGGTACAGGCATCTCCCTTATTAGATAGATACTGGCCAGTACTGGCCCTATGGAGTCAGCTGGTCACAATCCATGGGTGTATCCCATGTTACTTTCATGCTGGCCAGTACTGGCCCTATGAATTCAGCCAGGCCCAATGTACAGGCATCTCCATTACCATATGGCTATTGGCTAGTACTGGCCCCATGGTATCAGCCAGTCACAATCCATGGGTGTATCCCATATTACTTTCATACTGGCCAGTACTGGCCCTATGAAATCAGCCTGTCCAAATGTACAGGCATCTCCTCAATCTTATAGCTATTGGCCAGTACTGGCCCTATGGGATCGGCTGGTCCCAATCCATGGCCATGTCCCTTCTGATATAGAGACTGGCCAGTGCTGGTCCTACAGGGCCGGCCAGTCACATTCTACGGGTGTGTCCCCATATTTCTTACATGCTGGCCAGTACTGGTCCTATGAGGTTGGCCAGTCAGAAGGTATGGGCATGTCCCTTATTGCACCTGTCCCCATAGATTTGATATATCACTCCCTACAATTATAGATGAAGTGTGATACATGAATTGCTATAGTGCATAGGTATTCATCGTCCATAGGGCTGATATATCAGTGGAGGATCCTGTGAATCCTGTCAGGGTGCTCCCATAATAATCTCATACCCCTAATGATCGCATTTTTGGCCACCTACTGTGCAGATATGCAAAAATAGATTGCTCCTCACATCAAGGCCTTCCTACTTTATTCCCACACCCCATACCACCTACTGTGGGAATTACCCCACAACACCCAAAACATCGCCCATTTTGGAAATCTCCACAGTATCAATTATTCCCACACCATCCCCACCTTACTGCAGCTTCAGCACTACACCACAATAGATCTCCCCCTTTTATCTAAGTAGTAGTTTGTATATGTATGTATATTATAATATAATACACCGCTTTTTTTGTTTATTTGTGTGCCTGCTCCTCCCCCAGGGGCAATTCAAAATAGGGCAGGGTACAGAACACTTTCGCATTTTTGTCCCTTTGATAGGGAAGTGTCCCATGGCATTCAGAACATGTTTAAGAGTACATATGAAGAGATCACCATCTTTATTTGACCCCCTGAAGTGCCCTACATCAATAGGTACAGTATATGCATAGAAAATACAAAATAGGTCCACATTTTTTTGTTTCTAGCTATATTGACTTGAAGAAATTGTCCCCAGCATCTTATTAACATTAGGAACAATGTATTAGGAGCTCAAGACCATGGCACAAGACCTTGCTGTGTAGTACACCACCCTCTCCTGGTGGTATACCCCCTGTCAAAAAATTTCCTGTAGGACCGGACCTCAATTGAGGTAGGGGGTCTATTTATATGTATATTTGGAGTAGATGTATCATATATCTAGCCCAGGAAACACACAGGATCCTTCTACAAGAACAAACATATGACATATACTTCCTTTGTATGACAAGGATCAGCTCAAAAGAGGCTGGAGTGTTGAGATAATGTGTATCTGTATGTACAATGAGCTCCAGCCAGAATGGCCCTACAGGCTGGCCAGGGCCCAGTACAGTGCCTACATGAATTTAGCACAGTTGGCCAGCCTCTGGCCGCACACATTGTACGGCCATTTGGCACGTCCGGGGTACAGGTTCTACGTACTAGTAGGGTCTTGACTGAATGGTCTGCTTCCCATTGCACACCATGTGATGTAGCATGTAATGTTGTGGAATGCATGCTATCTGGCTGCAGGAAAAGTGAACCACCTGTTCATATCTTGCTGGATATTACAGCAAGAGCTGAGCTAATATCAAATATTCTCACTGAGAGCTCTCAGCCTGGACCTCTCTCAGGATATACCAATACAGATCGAGAATAGCACGACATCCGACGGACCAATGACTGTGATTCATATCGAAATCTTAACTAGGTTATATTCTCGAACTGAAAGTTGCCATTTTATATTCCTGGTAGATCATAATTTCTATAGTAACACACAACAAAGTTATCCCTGACTCACACTTTAGTGGGAGAAGGGTTTTGTCAAACGCAAACAGGCATTTTTCTGTAAAATTGTTGTCGTTTACGTGTTCCGCATGACATACGCTTACTCACCGCTTTCACTTGCTCATTGTTCAAAGTGAGACATGGCGGGGCGTATAACAACCTGCCTACCAAGAGTTGTCCCCCTTCTCGTCCATTATCTCTTGATCCTCTCTCCATCATCAAACCATGAACACCAGTGAAAACGAAAAAAGTGCAATCGGAGCAAGGTCATCAGTTCGCACGGCGAACCCCTACTAGTAGTAACAAAGGTATCAGTTTAAGCAATTGGCCGGACAACGGAGTCGGGGACTGGCGCTCGCCGCCGCTACGATACATAGTATCTCGGACGATTCCATAGGCAGATCCACGACTGTTATGATAACGCTAAATATTCACGACATGGGCCATGTACTTGGAGACTTTGCTGTTGGTATCAGCTCTGGCCCGCGATCCTAAACTCTATGAGCATTGTATCTACAAGATCATAAACCTGGGTGAGTGCTAGACCAGCAGCGGCCCTGTCCACCATCATTAGTCGATCATCGAATAGATCTATAAGGAACTTACCCAATGATCTCCAGCTCTTCCAAGGTTCGTTCCTTGCTATTGAAAATGAACCACATAGTCAAGTCTGTTTGGTACGTGTTGTGACTGCCTGCCCCGAAGTTCGGCAGCATGGGTTCAGGGGCCTTGGAGATCATGAATTCAGAAATACGTCAGGCTGCACTCTGAGACTCACGACGTTCAATCCATTGGTTCCTACACTAGGTCTTTGCAATGTGTGAAAGATCACGCAATCGTCTAGCACGAGATAATGGTTTTGGAGTAAATACCACATTGAACCGCAGATAGCACTCACGGATTAGCACTCGGCTGTTTGGTCTCATTGCCTTGCGAATGTTACGGAGGATCGTCGTTGCCTCAGCGTCCGGCCAATTGTGGAGAATGTGCCTCAACTACGTAATAAGATGATCAAATTACCGGCGACAAATAGAAACGAAATTAGGCTCCTACATAGTAGACATCTTTCCCAACAACAGGTGCGTCCTCGAGAAAATTAATTGGGATGAACTCCACGCGGCCGTCAAGCAATGTCTCAGGAGCATTCTTCTCCCATGCCTAATCAGATATCAACAAAGTGCCCGCTGGAATACCTATGTGTACTGGATATCTGAACTCACATTTTGTGCTTGTGCCATGACTTTCGGGAGATCTTGATTGATTATTCTAAGGTGAGGGAACATTTTCGCTAGAGGAGTGGAAAATGTTCCAATGCCAGATCCGACATCCACCACAGACGATATATCGTTCCAAGGATAGTCTTACGACCTGCCTCTCAGACATGTTAATGATTCAAAAATTGCGATGGCTTACGGTGTAGCACTGCAGAAGCGCCCAACACCTCACTCTGGCCAAGCATGGCTTTGTGAAACGCCTATAAATGGCATCATGAACCATCACTCGAGGTCCGAGGATGACTATACACACATCACGTTTCTTTTCCTAAAATGTGTCAAGGTACCGAAGGGGTAGTGTGATGACGAAAACTCACGTCATTTTCCATCGCTTCGTAGTAGGGATCCTTCACGCCCTCCTTTCTGAAGGCAAATACCCGGGGTGCTTTGTCGAGCTCATGCGATCTTGAAAATTCTTCGTCGATCATAGTTTCATACACAACTCCGGCAAATTTCGGACCATCCTGGCTATGAAGTTTCGTATAACACCCAACGTTGTTCGCTGACTTGAGTATGAGGGATAGTCGGTTGTTTGCGAAAATGTCTCGCTCGACTGTTTGACGCACTACCTATCTCAGAGACAATCCTCAACCAACAACATGAATATCACCTTCTTTAAAGCAGCCCATGAGGGTCAAAGCTCGTAAGACGCGTGCAGTCTTGACCTTGTCGAGGTTGACCGCTTCAGCCAGCTTATCCACGCTAAGGCCTTCCGGATGTTGGTCCAGAACATCTGCAAGACGCGCTCTGAAGGCAACGCCTGTGCACGCCCAGTTGTAATTGAAAACAAGCTAAGGAAATTAACAACAGAACAGAGATCATTTGCGCACGACACTCACATTCATCACCGTGTGCTGGGGGGGCGCTAGAATTGAGCTCAGTTGATGGTATGCGCCTTCGAGCAGCCTGATCGCTTTTTTGAGGGCAAGTGTATCTGTCGTCAGGTCGAGGGGGTGGAAGGTTGTTGCATCAGCACTGGGGACCCCATGTCCGGTTTTCTTGTACTCTGCGATTGCTTGGTGCGCGGAGGAGTTGATGATGTCCAAAAGAGCTTCAAGCTTAGCCTCCGGCTCGTTGGAGTCCGTCATCTTTCCAGGGGTGATGATACTACGGGGAAATGATATTTGTTATCACAATATATATACTTACAGAGTTCATGGTCATTTGGATCTCAAGCTCGGTTCTTTCGAACAACTGAGCAAACAAATCCAAACCTCCGTGTCGACGGCATTCGCAATGAAATGACCCCAGCCTACTGAGTCAACATGTTCGCGCGATCGCTTCAGCTTGATCAAGTTGCGGCCATCCCTGGCCATCCCGGCTGCGGAGTGTACTAGTGCCATCAGTGGCTATTAATACTTCTCAGTAAGCATATTCCCCCTCGCCGCCCATCGACGAGCTACCCGAACAATACTCGATATCGACATCCTCGACTTCAAATTCTATGTGATTGATAATCGACGGTGACTACGTGCACGTGGCACTACGTACCACTTCGACCGGCACAAATTGAGGTGCACGAAGTCCTCTTACCTATTACGGACGCGTGACACTGACTAAGGGAGCGCGGCTGTCTGGCTTTCCATACTTCACGTTGGCTCTCCGTGAGCTCATAGAATCCACACATATATCTACCTTATGTTTGTCGATCTTCACTCTAACAGGTTAAGAAGTATCACAACTCCATTATAACTCGCTCCAGGAACCATTCCTTCATTGCTGGGTCGAATGTAACGACGGGAACCTTCACGTGACCCACCGCGATGTTCATGTGCTCGCATTTCTGCCTGTGATATTCTGCAAAGGTGCCTTTGTCCACGATACGGAGGGTAGGCCTTCTTGACTTTCCTTGCCAGACAACGAGGCGATAATCATCGCTTGCTGAGATGAGATTTTCAAAAATTTGCCTTGTCGCCGTTCTTGCGTCTTGTCCTGTGAACATCAATCAGCACAGTCGCGTGAATGAGCTTTGAAGCAAGCACGAACTTAATTCCCCTGCAAGTTCTACCAAGTACCCATAAGTAACAGGCTTGTCTCTATCATCCAGCACAATAGTGAAAGCTACGATCTGGCCGATCGATTGTTGAGCGGCAGAGACAATTGCGTCCATCAACTGCGACTCTGTACACGATGCTCCAAATGTCACTCCAAGCGAGTCACTTCCTCGGCGAGCATTTCAGCTGCTAAGCCTAAAACCGATGACATCACAACTCACTCTCGCCTGTGAAGGTAATTGATGATAGGTAGGCCGTCATCTGGAGCAAAGCCTTTAACGGTGATAACATCAGCAATGCGGTATCTCCACAAGCCATTGTGAGTCGTCACGACGGGCTCGTAGTCCCCACCAGTTACGAGTTCCCACTAAGGGGGGATGAGAACTTGAAGACAAAGATGAGATGCAGTCAATGATTCCTACAGAGGACAATACACGGTCTGAAGGCTCGTTGGAGCGCACGTCCAGAAACTCAACGACCCCATCTCTGAACGTCAGCTTGAAGTCAGTATTAGGATTGCCTTCATGGTATACCCTGGCGAGACCACATTCTGCAGTGCCATACCCATGAGACTTGAGAGTAACGGAAGGTCCGAGGAGGTGAATAATCTTGTGTCACTGACTGTCAGTTGGATGGTAAACTTTCCGCACTTGACGTACCTTTGGAACAGAAAAAGCAGCCTGACCTCCAGTGATCCCAACGAACTGTTTCAAGTCAGGCCATACTCGGAACTGCCCAGCCCTGGATGACAGGAGGCCCGATTTCGCGAAGTTCGGCAGCGCGAACAGGGTTGGGAGTAAGATGTCTCTGAGAGAACTTTGAGCTCGATGTAATGTAATATTCAACAAAAATATGACCTCCAAAGGTGCTCGCAGATCGCCTAGGTCTTCAACATCCGGGATGATACCCTTCTCAATGCATTCCACAAGTAAAAGCCATTCATCTTTCACGTACTGCAAAAAAATGACGAACACATTGGCAAATAAGAAGCGGATGGTTGTCACTCGACAGTCCGCCAGTGCAAATAGCGCATTCAGAATAAATAAAGTGCGATAGTTTTTAACCAAAGATATTGCAAATGGATCCGTTTTTCCCGGAACTAAAAGTTGCCCAGAGATCAGCTCCCAGCTCGCTCAAGGAAATTAACGCCGCTAGCTTACCCCACAGATCAAGTCTATCCTTGTCATGCTCGAGATCCCAGTCCATTCCCATTCGCAGGATACCAATGCTCGTGGAGCAGACAGCCACTTCCTTGGAGCTCTGACCGTCCTCACAGTCTATTTTTAAGACCTGCCAATGTCTCAAAGAGGATGGTGCTAAGGTGGTACCCTCTGACGGCGAATACCCCTGATATGAGAGTTGTTGGAAAAGGTGCGGGGGAGGCCGATACTTTGGGATCAACTTTGGTGCGTTCCTAGATGTCATGCTGGTCATGGCTAGGAAGTAGGGCAGTCCCGGGGCGAACATGTTCTTGACATCGGCCTCCACGCATGGGCTCGCCAAAAACTTTTCTATAAACGGTCTATAAGGTTCGTAGTTTGTGATGGGAATGAATTCTCGGAAGCAGCGTAGGAAGTCGACATCATCCTTGGAGTTGCCCTGCGCGAATGGCCTCGCGGAATCCCGCCAATTCGGGAGCACCCTGCGCAAATTGAGACCCGAAAGTTCGGCCGTATGATCTCCAGCAAGGACTTTATCTACATGATCCTTGACCCGCTGAGAGAGTTCAGCAGACAAAGAGTCCAAGAGATTCGTTTGACGATGAGACATTGTTGTTGTCACTCCTTGCGATCTTGTTCAACAAGGTCAATTGTAGTGTTGCGGGAAAATAGCACAACCTGGAGGAACTCTGTCCCGCCGACGTGGCATTGAAATGGCAGAATGAGTGAAAATGTTTCAATATACTAGAAGTAGTATTTTGACAATACTATGCCATTTTCCCGGCACCCTGATACCACTCTGATCTAGCAATGATTGCTGGCAAACCAGGAGGGTTCTGCAGCAAAACATGGCGCATCAGGCAGTAGCACTTAGTAGCGGCCTGGTTGCTGGGACTTGCCAACTTTGCATACTCGGACACTGTGACCAATGGCCCTTGTGTATCCAAGTTGCGATCGATTCCGACTTCAATTTGGGAAACGCATAAACTCTTCACGTGTTGTTTGCTGAACAGCCTGAACTGTGTAACCTCCCTCTGTCATCATAGTAACGGTCTGCCAATCTGGGACATACCAGTGACAAAAGGCATCCCGATGGTCGACCACCGGTCCGGAATCAGGGTGCTACCACACGCCGCAGATCCATAGGATCTGGTCATCGCTACAATACACCAGTTCTATATAAGTAGTCATTTATATGAGGAATGAATAGATTCGCACCCGACTCTTTTGCAGCTCCATTATGACACTCCAATCAAATCGTTCCTTACTAATCCGAGTCGTTGGGTCGAATGCGACGACGGGAACCTTCACCTGACCTTCCGAGACGTCTCGGCTTGTATTGCCAAACAACAAGACAGTCTTCGCGCTATTCAGTATCGTACTTTCATACGAGTCAGAAGGAGACGTCGGTATCGACTTCGCCATCTGACGAGGCAGATCGACAAAGACCGGATTCTGGTCAACTCTGGATCATCTTCCTCGCAAACCTGAAACATGTGGGGGAGGGTGCTGAAGAGACAGGTTCATGGAGTCTGCATACATAAAGAAAACAAGCCACAATTGCAAAGTGCCTGAGATAGATGATTGCCATATTTATATAAGTCATTATCAATGCTACGTCAATGATACGTAGCAAATTGGTATTGACTCGGGAGTCGGTACAGCATGATAATCCGGCCTTAATTGCAATGCTCTGATAGATCGTACTAGACGCTGCAAAATCCGCAGTACTCTGCCCCGTGTCTTCCTGACTACCACACCTGCGAGCTGCGCATCGCCCACCTTTCTCAAGCCAATGACACTATAACTGGCCTTCATGCGCACGTCTGACACTCAACACACTTCTCTATATACTACGTTTGGAGGCCGACTATCATTTACCTGGCCCGTAATCCACCGCGACTTACATTGAGCACTCTTAGCAGAGCTTGATCTACCATGAGTCTGGACCAAAATCTCTTCACGCTCCATCTGACACCAAATACCTCTGACCCGAGTGGACTTGTGACAGACCTCACTGATCCTTCGGGAAACGTACACTATCGCAAGCGACGTATACCCGGGCAAGTCTATAAAATCGAGGTGTATGGTGTGTACGTTGCCAATTGGTTCAATCGTCAACTGATTAAGCTGTGGCAGACCCCATTTCAGAATCCTTGCTCGCCTCTGCCACTTCTCCGAGCGTGACGAGTAAACATAAAACGATAGAGTTATACAACCCCTCTAAGGTCATCGAGATGAAATATACCGGCACCCTGACTTTCCGATGGTCCTTCAAATGGGAGGAGTGAGTCCTTGAACACAGCAGCTATCATGCAAACTCAGTCATATATGGCAGACACGAATTTGAGTGGAAACGAGAGGAGTGTTTCATGATCAGGAAGCCCGACCCTCCTGTTATGGTTGCGGTGACCAAGGAACCTCCGGGTAGAATAAAGACAGCATCCGTTCAAATTCTAGATTACAATCTCAATAGGTGAGCTAAAGATCGAACATAGTCCCCGCGACGTGACTGATGAGTGTAAACAGGTTTGATATAGATGATCGAAAAGGGCTAGAAATCGTCATCCTGACTGCACTGCTCACCTTTCAAGATGTCAGCGATTCGTACCACGAGTCACCCAACGAAAGTAACATAACGTCACCACCTGCTGCAACTACTTCAGCTCTAAAAAGCTTTACAGAGATGACTGCGCGAAAGGTGTCAGGCGGACCTACATCTTCTCCACCAGTCGTACCGCCAAAACCCAAGCCAAAAATAGGTGTCGAAAGGGTTGCCGAAATCCAGGCATCCAGAGGCCAAGTGAATGAAGTCACGATCGTTGACGAGTGTTCCCCCAAGGACTATGCGCAATATTGTGCACGGATGCTGCGTGTGCGTTGGTCGTGCTCGTGATAACAGGGACAGAATAACGAGTTGGATTTTAGGACGAGGCGATGCTGTTTATATCCATACGCTCTTCAGACGGACTCCAGGCTCCCAAAGTGCTGCAAGTAGTTGAGGAGACGAAACGCATCCGGCACAAAGCAGGTAAGTTTCTAGGCTTATGGCCGCTCCATTTTCTCAAGCCATTTAGGTGATCAAGATCTATATCAATATGTTCTGTATGATACGGTCCAGATACCACGCAAGGGTCCGAAAACGATTAATCTGGACGATAATAAAGATAAAGCAAAGGGCAAGGATTATACCCCGCCGAGCAACATCGTAGTCCATCTAAGCAAAATCGATATGCCCGAGTTACGGCCGAGGAGCACAGTTCCCATCCACCCTGGAGAAGGACGATCGGGTGCATCAAAAGAGCGAACAAAGGATGGGAAGAGCAAAGACACCCGCAAGGACAAAGAAAAGAAAGTAAAAGAATCAAGCGACAAGGAACGGAATGAAAGGAAGAAGCGCGAGACAGAGCACGCCACAGAGAAGGCAAGGCTCCGATCAAAATCTAGCGCGCCCGCACTCGCTTCTCCTCATTTCTCTTCACATCCGGCTTCGACATCCCAGCGGCCTCGCGTACATCCGCACCAAACGCATCTACACAAATCGTCACCGTCCCAGCCCGGCCGCCCTGCCAACCATTCGGCTCCTCCACTGCCTCCCCGCACGCCAATGCACCGTGTGGCTCCGCCACCTAACCGGTACTCAACATACGGGACATACCCGGTGTCATACCACGTCCGGTATTCATCCAGCCCTCAACGTCTCGAACCCCCCGTTTCTCCACCATCGCCTTCACCTTCCCCGGCCACGCTGTTGGCTAGATTACTCGGGAGATGAACAAGTCGACCCTATCATTTTGTTGGACCCTTGCGCTCGATTACTGGTACAATCGGACGATAAATTGCAGCTCAGAATCTAACTTATAGAGGGTATGTACAGCTTTTCCAATCACAATTTCAAACCCACTCTATGGACGTTTTTAAACTTCGCTTGATACCTCACGGCCTCTCCCCGTATCCCACAATACGTATGCTGTATGTAACTTATACCACTGATACGCCGCCGCCGACAATAGCAAACAAATACCACATCCAGTCTCCCGGTGGGACTAACGTCATGTTTCGCTTCCGCATGCCACTGCCTTCAGACTCAGTAAAGTGCCCGCAACACCCATGCCACCATTAATTGCTGAGAACACTAGCAGTCCGGATCATCATTGACACGCTACGTTCGACAGCTAGTCATTGAAGAGTTCCGACCGGTGGTAAACGTTTGGTACCTAGATCGCCAAGCGCATGTCAATAATGCTCACAGTCATTTTGATAGAGGTGTTTTAGATCAAACTCTGCTCTTATGCAACCCTGTCATGCTAGGTTGTGCTCATCGCTGACACGGGCACGCCTAGGCACAGGTGCTTTATTAGGCTTTATTGTACCAGGGCGTACCGCCATCGGTTACGTCGATGACATCGATGGGGGCGTGTTGTGTGTAGTGGGCGCATCCAGGGCACGCTAGTATTAACTCTGAATGGCGTCGCTCTTCATGGTGACCCGCGACATGCGGAATCTGGTCCCTGGCCGACCAAAAAACCAACGGAAGAAAGTGGTGTGATTTAGACGCGCTCAGATTAGACTTTCCGAGGAGATGGTCATGAGCGTGGTAATGCTCCATGCATATGCAGTACCGGTTTTACGTTCCGAAGGTAGGGACTTTTCACGCTGTCCTGACGTGAATCAGCGCTGCGGAGTCTCAGTTTCTGAGTTTAACACAGGTATTGTATCCCCGAATTGGTTCCGTGGTGGAACAATCGTGTCTTGACAACGATGTCGTACGTTGTTGATAATATCCGAAACATTTCATTTGTTGTAGACTTTGGCGTCGGTGACGGCAGCGATCAATGTTACCGTCTTCTCGTGGCTCAGGGCAATCGAGATGAATTCTAAGCGTCGGTGGTGTTTCATGTTGAGTGATGCTAGTACAGATCTGACCATCACAACAGCAGTGTTGTCTCACTTGGCATTGGAACGTGGTCCGAGCACAATGGACGTAAATCTATGAACTGATGGGCCCATGGCCGAGGCATGCAAGTGAATCAGATCTCAAATCAAGATAAATTACTCTTCAAGAGCCGTGAATGGACAACTGAAGTGTCAGGGCACAAACGATAGTATCAGAAAGCGAAGATATCATGTGTGTATGGTTGATCGCTCGAGTGCATGTAATGACTAGAGTACAAGTGTTGAATAATGAACATGAAAGAAGTAACTGTTCAAGTGCGGTATACTAAAAGGCTGTGGGTATTCATAGATAATAAGTGATGGTGTAGATATACGCACGAAGACTGACGCATCCTATGTGCCTGCACCGCAAGATATAATATCGGAATAAGGTTTTTTCTAGGACATGCGCAGCCTGAGGTGTCATTTAGCATATGGGAGAGCCCTATGAGACACCGCCGATCTCGACGAAGCTCCGCCAATGCCATGATAGATCATCGTCTTTCAGATCGATGAAGCTTTTCAGAGGAAACCATGTGTCGACAGTGCTTCTTCTCTGTCGCTTCGGGGGATACGAGACTGAGACTGAACGAGGGAAAGTGGCTTGTTTTGGGGAAAGATGTTTGGGAGATGGGATGATCGCATCTCCCTCATCTTCGATATCTGCAAACGAGCCGAAATCCTCGACTTGAATGAAGGGAGTATTTCCCAGTGACGAAAGCACTTTAGCCTCATCATCTTCATCATCGCTCATGCTCATGAAATTTTTTCGTAGACTCGACCTCGGGATGCGGTTAGCAGCACGAGAGCGGCCCTCGAGACATGCCAGAGCATCCATGCGACTTCTTCGTTTCTGATGTGAAGCGATGGACGAGGAACGTGTGGATGACCCTTTCCCTGATGGGCTAATGGGTGATAACAGGGGAGTTGAAAAAGATGTGTTGGTCGCAGACCGAAATGACTTTGACGGAGGGGAGAAGTTCGGGGCGCGATCAAGGGATGTTGGGGGTTCGGGTAAGGTAGATGATACCGGAGCAGGTTTGGGAGAAGGAATTTGCCTCAAAGATTCACGAGACGATCGGTGGAGCGCACATGCTGAAGGTAATGGTGGAAGACGTTCAAAGGCGGGTCTTTCGATTCGTCTTTAGACGTAAAAGGTGAGTACAAAAAGAAAATGAGTACAGTGGCTAAACTTACGACAAGTCATGAGGTGAGGTTATATCGGTTGTACAAGTCCAACTAGTGGACTTTGAGATATTTGACGGCTTGCGCCTGTGACCTGCAATCGAGCGATTGGAGTCTGCCAGGTCGAGGGAGAGGAATGACCGAAATTCAACGGTATCCCTTTGACCCGTTTGCAAAGTGAAATAAAATGCCGAGGCATGATCATCATCAGCAGCAGTATGTGCCTTGTAGGATGTGCCCGTCGAGTTTGATGGGACGACCGGAAGGTTGGCGCTGTGTGCAGACGAGAGACCCGCCCGTCGCTCCGCTAGAAGACCTAAAGTGAAAAGTGGCGAATAGGAAGAGTGCATCACAGAAAAAAAGGATAAGAAATCAAAGTGTGCACGAAGACGAAAGCACAAGGGCAATGAAACAAGAGCTCTGAAACGACCGCTCTTTATATAATGAAATGAAAATGAAAAGCAATGCGTCGTCACGAGCGATCGGATAGACGCTTCCCCTTCCTTTGTCACATGTTCACAATTGGAAGTACTGCCGGCACACGTTGCCGATGCAGGGTCAGCCGAAATTATTTTCACACGCTTTGTGCTTCGAGCTTGTACGTTACATGGAGCTACACCACATTGTATCCTCAAATAATCTCTTCATGTTGGAGAAACATTCAACAGAGTCGTTGAGAATTGTTGAGCGGGCCATGGCATCACGGAGAGGTGTAGAACACCGCCCGCATTTTGCTTCCGCGGGGTCAATAAGGGACAAAAAAAGAAAGTCACCCCTGTAGACATGGGACACGTCTATATATCCTCCACGTTTTCGATGCCAAGCGGACAACAATGAAATGAATTTGAGTAGTCAAAGGCTCGCTAATCGCGACTGACATAATTCCTCGACTTGGTTTCTTGGTTTGTTATTCAAATTTTTCGGACAAAGACTTTGTGGGAAACGGTTGAAAAGTTGAAGAGTGTTGTGGTACATGTGCCGATCGATAGGCAGCCGCGGCGCTATGTATACACTGCATATGGACTCTTTCAAACTATGATAGTGCGCCGGACCTGTATCAGATACTAGAATCCAAAATTGACAAGTTCATTATTAACCCATGTACACTGGCAGCATGTTCTGCCTGAATTGAATCACCCTGCATGCAGTTGTTATGGGGATCTGTTCGAGGCAGCTCCGATAACCTAGTATCTTACACGTGCAGGTTCATACAATGCAAGTATGTGATTTCATTATCACACAGCGGCGCCTAGCCCTGCCCTGCCCAGCCTCCCCTATGATAGCGGTCTGCCCAGCTGACATTAATTACGATTGCGTTTTCAAACACTCATATCGAGTCAATTGTAATTGATAACCACCTTTGCCAGCCCGTCACCGCCCGGCGGGTCACGGTACTCATTGTTCCACAAGTCTCCCACGCAGGCAGGCTTCGGAATGGTATCTAATTTGCACTTCCTGTATCCGCCTTCCTTGCAACCACACTTTCCAAATTCATTTCAACAAGTACATTGGGTAGCATGCGACAAACCGACCCGACAACTTCGCGAAAACTCATCGACATCTTAAATTTTGCCACGTTTCTTGATCAGTCAGAATCACTCTTGTTGCAAATTATTTGCAAAGTGCGGCGTGCGACATTGCTTTGACGCTAGTTCGAATCTGCCACTTTTATTCATTCGGCGTGTCATGGATGACAGCCTTGAGCAACACTTCGCGAGCGTTCGTGTCTTTTGAAAATGATTGGCGATTTTCACCTACGGTGACCTACCCTTGGCACTTGCGCGCGAATCATGTAACCTCAGGAACAAATGAGCGCTGCGTGAACTGCCACGGAAGAAGTCGCCGCACCCGGTACACTACGTGGGAGGCGACATAGCAAGTCCTCTTTTTTTGTTCGGCTTGGATTTCGCCCTCCCGTCTTTCGGAGATCTCTTCCTTGCGTCGGCTTTGTCGACTACCGATTTAGACTGTGGGTTTTGAACATTCTCCAATGCTGTCATATTCCTTATGGCTGTTCCACCAGAATGACTCAGCTATCCTTCTGGCCAGCAAGACTATATGTTATAATAAAGATATCGTCGGAAATTTGTCGCCTGGTTTTCGTCGATCCACAAACCTATCGCACACCACGTGGGTTTAACTGTTTATGACAACTTGGATCAATCTTCTTCCAGCAGTCTATCCCTCGATTCACCGTTATCTCGGACGGTAAATTCAATCACGGTGGCTTGGCGATAACTTGCACATATGAATTACAGCATTCGGACATTGAGTTGCGACCCGAACGGAGAGTGAGATGAGGACCCTCTAGGTCATAACCGACTATGCCGACAATTCGGCCGTCATGTCATGTATGTGTGCCGGCGACTTGACACTGGCTCCAACGCCAACTCCATTCAATTCCAGTCCCCGCCTGACACGCGCATGTACCGTGTGAGTGCACCGCACACCAAGTTATTTTCAACATCAAGTTGAACTATGTGCTTTGAGGGCTCCCTGCATCGCCCGAAATATCAATTTCACCCGCATCATACCATGTCGGGAATCCGCGCGCTGTGATTCACGCACGCCTGCGCTCCTTCACTGGAGCCATCGTCCCCTCCTACGCAGTAACCAGGCGATGACCGAATTTCACCTCAGGCTTATCATACTCCATGCTCCTCGTCACTGTGGAATTCTGTTGTCTTGGTCACCGTGGCGCTCCAAGACGATGTCGAATTGTGAGTAAGCGCTAATAACCGTCGTCGATGAACGTTTGAACATTTTATCAATGTCGCCGATAGTCTCCGATGCTGTATCAGCAAAAGTCAATGCAAATTTAACGGTTCACAAGCGTTCAGATAAGAGTGCCACGATCAAAGTTGCGGAGCATCTTGATAGCATCTTGCCTATATCATCCGTGGGCTGTACAGATGTCACAGCCGCTCACACCCCGCCGGGACTGTTGGTCGATCGAAAGTGCGTTATGAGGAAACTGTGAAATTATAAATAAGTGTGGTGCCCCAGGCTGCTCCAGAGGGGCCAGGGTGCTCCTTAACGTGCGGGTTTAAGCAATGCCGAAGCCGAGATACTTGTGTATGCGTTATTCTGTCGAATACTAGTTTCGTGAACCAGTCGCCTTGTCTGAGAAGGGAATGTGTGACAAGGCGACTGGTTCAGGAGACTAATCAAATACAGTTTTTGAAGCAAGAGTTCGAGCGAGCTCATGCTGGGTTCATACTCTTCGGTTTTTGTTTTTCAGGTGACGCGCTAATTCGGACTTGTAAGGAGAATGGAGTGGTATTGGTCGTAATACAATCGCGATCTATTGTATGCCGGAAAAAATAGTGGTGCAGTGTACTAGGTAAGATAGCAAAAGGGAATAAACCAGGTAAACTAAAAACCATATACTTCCAGGGGTAAATATCCATTGTGAGTCCTCATGTCATAGTAAATTAGACGAGTAAATAAAGAAGGGCATATTACCAGTGCAGAAAAGTGCGCAGTCTACTTGCCACCAGTGGTGCCTAGACCCATCGATGCCTTGAAGGTGTCGTAGATCCACCATTGGAAGCCTTGATGAACGAGGTTGGTTAGTGATTTCAAAGTATTGTAAAATTCACGTACCAGTGAGAGTACCGATCATCAATACACGGGTACCGAGACCCTTGGTCGCAAGTGTGACTAGGCCAGTTTCCGATGCGATAGTACCAATACTTTTGCCCTTGTTGGTAGGCTTGCCCATGAGGGAGACTACGGTGTCAGCTGGGTGGGAGACAACAGCGCAGACAACACCAGCGAGATAACCAGAAGCAAAAGTGATACCGAGCTGAGTGGTCTTCGAATATGTCTCTTTAGGCTCAGGGAAGACATGAGTGTAGAAGAGCTGGACGATCGACTCAAAGCAGGAGAACTTGGCCATGGTGTAGGGGATCTATTACGTCATAAGTAAAATGCAATGGGAACCAAAACAACGCAACTAACCTGACGAGACCATAGAGGAACAAGGGAGCCGAAGGGGTAGCGGGTCTCAACCTTTGTCCTGCTCATCTCTGCAAGGGCAGCACCAAAGGCAGTGGGAAATGTGCCAGTAGGGCTAGTTTGGATCTTGATCTTGGTCATCTCGAGAGGGCAGAGAGCGATGTCAGCAAAGACCTCTGCCGATGCAGAACCGACGAGCCAGATAGCGGGCTTGTATTTGTTAGTGAGCTCTTCGCCAGCCAAGTTCATGTACTGGTCCTTGAACACTTCATAGAGACCGAACTTGAACATGCCTTGTAACGAGTAACCGACAAGGGTGGGACCGAAGCCTTTCCAGATACCAGCCTGGCCCTCCTCGCGAATGATCGTGGCAAGACCAGATATGGTGCCCTTGTATTTCGTAGGGTTGACCTGTTCACAAAAGCTATGAGACACGACGGAGCCAGGAAGAGCTAGATAAACTGACCTGCATGTTACACTTGGCCACATCAAGAGGTGTGAGGGCTGCGTGAGTGATTCCGCATGCAAGAGCGCCACCGAGCATGCACTTCGCATAGTATGTAGCGTCATGAGGTATGGGACCAATGTATCTTCGAACCAGACGAGGTCAAACCCAACCTCGACATAACGCGGAAATAGGATAAGAAGAGTACCTTGCGTCCCATTTACCAGTTGGTGCCAGATGCGACATTGTTTATTATTTTTAAAAGTCTCTAGATGAGATGTCTATGATTGAAGGAACCCGTCCGGGCTTCGGAGGTCGAAGCAAGAGAAACAGGTGTGCAAACTGCCACAGTGCCAGTGTCGGCCCAAAATTCATCAGGTTAAATTTAGCCGCAGGGAAGCCGGCTTTGCATCGGCTTTATTAGTGGTATCGTATTTGTGATGAAGAATGGCGTCTAGCACTTGATTTCTAAGACTTCTCGCCAAGCTCGCTAATTATAATTCGTCGGTCTCTTCTCCCCTTGCTCAACATGAGCGTTACAGAAAACTAGCGCTAAGCTTACGAACCGACAGCTTGCTCACATCCACGCCATTTGTTGACAGCACAGCAAATGTCAAATCGCGGGAAGTAAAATAACATATGTACCAAGGTGAATATTCCCTCTTATTATCCGATCACACAGCTGAACAGAGTATTTCACAGGTTTCTTTACTACAATGCCCACTGCCACGGTTCAAGACTCTGCCCCAGAGCACCACAGACTAGCTAAAACGAATGGAGCCCGCAATGGCTTCATTGGTCCTGCTTGGATACCTTCTCAAGTAGAAGACGTCACACTGAGGAGGACCACTGAATTCTCCTTTGATTCAGTAGAGGAGGTGCTTACCGCATTCGCTCGTGGTGAACCTGTTGTCGTTATGGATGACGAGCGAAGAGAGAACGAGGGTGATATAATTATGTCTGCAAGTCAATGTTCCGTGGAAGCCATGGCATGGATAATCAAGCATACGAGGTATGAGTCATTTGCACCCATACATTCCGTCTTCATGTCTATTTTAGCGGGTATATCTGCATCTCTCTTCCCGAGGAGCGTCTCAATGAACTCGAAATTCCCATGATGGTGCCCGAAAACCAGGAGCGACACAAAACTGCATACACCATAACTGTAGACTACAAGCATGGTCTGTTTTTAACTCTCGGAAGCCTACGCCACGATTAAAAAATTCTTCTAGGCACAACAACAGGCATTTCTGCTCATGATCGATCTCTCACCGTGCGGAAGTTGGTCGATCCCACTTCGACCGCGTCCGATTTTAGTCGGCCAGGGCATATGGTGCCCTTGCGAGCACAGAACCGTGGGGTTCTAGAACGCAGGGGTCATACGGAAACGGGTGTCGATCTGTGTGCCCTCACCAATCAACCTCTAGGGGGAGTGTTATGCGAGCTTGTGAATGATGATGCGTTAGGCACCATGGCGCGGCGCGATGATTGCCGATCGTTTGCCGATCGATGGGGCCTGAAAATGATCAGCGTGGATATGTTGGTGCAGTACAGAATAGCGATCGAGAGCGGGGGTACTGCGATAGCATGACGGATGAAAGGAATAAGTACCGATTAGTGTATACTTATAGAGCATTGTACACCGATGTGGCGCAACCACACTCTAGACATCCCTGAGTCAGGGATTCCATGGAAAAGCTGAGGGAACCTATTCAGGATCCTGAGATCGCCGTCTCCAAGATAAGAACACTATCTTTAGCTATGATATCAAGATCGCAGCGACGGCTCGCCGCCAGTCCCCACCGGTCAATTATTTCGTTTGATTGCAAAGGCTTGTAGAAAACGTTTCAGGATCTGTGCAAACATCGAGAGGGTGTTGACGAAGGTCTTTGGTGAAAAAGGCTCTGAGTACAAGAAACGCGCTGCAGAAGAGCAACTGCGGCGGTGTGGTGCTTATTGGTAGGTTATGAAATACCATATGTTACAAGGTTTTAACTACAAGTCAAATCGTATGGGCGTGTCAAAGAAGTATGCAGAGGCTGGTATACAAAACTAAAGCCTGCTAGTAGTACTGTGGATTGATACAGAACGCAACAAAAAGGATACTTGACTAAACAGTCACAAACTAAGTACATCATGACCCTGGCAGATGCTTAGATCAATAACAAGCAGTGAACTAGATGTTATCCGGCGTCCTACTGGTGCTCCTGCCAGTCTTGCGTAGCAAACACTGCTTGATTCATTTTCGACGTTTTAATGGGCTATTAGAGGTGTCCGATTCGAGTGCACTGTTACTATTGACCAGAAACTGATCCGAAGTTCGCTTTCTGGATGTGCCAACAGTGATGTTGGGCCTCGGAGAGGGGAAGGGTGGCTGAACCTTCTGTTGTTGAGTGCCGGGAATCGGGACCGATGGCTGACAACCGTTCATTAGGCTGTAGGTTTAAGGTTCAAACTGAGGATGTGAGAGAATTAAAAGAGGTTTCACGGAATGAAAAATAGTCAGACCTGAAGCAAAGCAATGTCCTTCGCAAGTTTCTGCCCCTCGGATAAAATATCAAGACAAGACCGCAGTCCCTTCAAACACCACTGCCGTTCGAGCCAGGAAAGGAGGTAACGATTCCAGAAAACCTGGAATATATGGTTGAGAGTGTCGTCCCATGGATTTGGAGCACGCGACAGGTGAACAACCCAGTTTTGAGATGCATACTTGAGAGCGTTGGAAGAAGACCGATTTCGTTCCTGCGCCTCATTCGCAAAAGCTATAAGGAGATTCATAGCACGGATGATCTCCCTATCAGGAACTTCTGGCGATGCAGAGGTGAAATGATCTTGGGGTATCAAGGCCAGGAACATCGGAAACATCAAGAAATCCGGTAAGTTTTTTGAGCCGCTGGACTACTTTGAAGGTTGGCAGTAAAGCCAATTTTGGGACAATAATATAGTTGCTGATTGCTTCCAACGTACTCGAGAATTCTTCCGTAGTCGCCCGTACCGATCCCGCAGGAGTGGATCGCCACGCTTGGCCATGGGGCGTCTGAAGCCAGTATTGCCCGCCCAGGGTCTGAAGCCAGTATTGCCCGCCCGGGGTCTGAAGCCAGTTTTGCCCACCCAGTGTCTGAAGCCAGTCTGACCCGCCCGCCGGGGTCTGGAGCCAGTCTAGCCCTCTCTGGGTCTGGAGCCAGTCGTACCCTTCCTGGGTCTGGAGCCAGTCTCGTCCTCCCCACATCTGGAGCCAGCTTTGTCCTCCCTGGGTCTGGAACCAGGTTTGTCCTCTCCAGGTCTGGCGCCAGTCTCGTCCTCCCTGGGTCTGGAGCCACCTTCGTCCTCCCCCGGTCTGCAACCAGTCTTGTCCACCTTCGGTCTGCAACCAGCCTCGACCTCTCCAGGTTTGCAGCCAGTCTCGTCCTCCCTCGGTCAGCGGCCACTCTCGTCCTGGCTCGGTCTGCAGCCACTCTCGTCCTCCCTCGGTCTGCAGCCAGTGTCGTCCTCCCTCGGTCTGCAGCCAGTGTCGTCCTCTCCATGTCTGCAGCCAGTGTCGTCCTCCCTCGGTCTGCAGCCAGTCTCGACCTCCCTCAGTCTGCAGCCAGTAAGTTCGTTCTCCCTCGGTCTGCAGCCAGTCTCGTCCTCCCTCGGTCTGCAGCCAGTCTCGACCTCCCTCAGTCTGCAGCCAGTGATTTCGTTCTCCCTCGGTTTGTAGCCAGTCTCGTCCTCCCTCGGTCTGCAGCCAGTCTCGTCCTGCCTCGGCCTGCAGCCAGTCTCACCAATCCGTGGTCTGCACCCAGGCACGCCCGTCCACGGTCTCCAGCCAATATTGTAAATCTAAAGCACGATCTCCCCGAAGCCATAGCATACAGATGATAACTGACAGTGGCTCTGGTGGCCGAACAAGGAAGGATAGCGAAAACTTTAATCGATGGGGGTCCTCAGGTTGCATAGCTTGGCTCTGTTTCTTCAGTTCTGAGAGCACATCCAAGAGAGCCGTGCTTTCCGTAATCTCCGTCATCAAGCGGAGAGACGAACGTGCGAGTAGGGAGTGGGGTGATGCGATATCGCATACTTGAGGGAGGCCGCAGTTTGAGGGGTCGGAAACGTAGTCGCGAACGGATGAGTGATAGATATTCACGGGGAGAGTGCTGTCTGCAGGGATATCCATGACAGACCGTAGCTGTATCAGCGTTGTCTGCACATCCCTGCCCAAACCAGGGCCAAGGAGTGACGAGATTTGCGAGATGGGAAGAGGGTCTGCGAGGGCGGCAACGATGGACAAGTGCATGTAAGCCCGCTTGGCGTCGGCACACGTGGAGAGGATACAATCGCATAACTTATACACCTCCGTTCCTGGTAGCAGCTCGCTCGTTAGCTTAAGCATCAGCTGTAACCTATCGCGGGGATCATCGTCTTCATCGTCGACAATGAACTTCATCATCGTAGATGCCACGATAAAACGTCTGCCCGCTCGAATCGCCAGCTTCGCAAGATCATCCTTCGATGGCTGAGGGAAATCAGTATGGCGACCTGCCAGCTCTGCGAAGGAATGCTGGAAGAAAATATAGATGTCTTTGTCAACATCGGCGCCGTCGAGCGAGATGATGGTAGCAATACCCTCCCCAGAAGTTTTCGCACAACAACGGCTGCACCTCCTTGTTCTGAAAGGCTTTGCAGATATGTGACTCGTGAGTAGAATATGTGTCACAGGTAGATCAGGCTCACGAAGAGCCTGTGCAAGGGAAAGGATAAGATCGATAAGCTCGGGTTCGGATGTGCATTCATCAAGGGCATCGACAACAAACGTCAGAGGAGGACACCCGCGCAATCTGAGTTGAAGATTTCGGAGAGGTTCGAGAAAGAGAGCCTCCATCTGGTCGCAGAGAGACTTGTCTGGGTCCAGTAGAGCAGGATCGTCACGGATAGCTCTGTTCACATCCTTCCGGATGCTGGGAAAATTGGTGGCAAGCTGATAGACGAGAGTCACGAAAAAATACCCAGTCGTACAACGTTTCGTGTGCTTGCGCGAGAAAAAGAATGTTCCCCCGAGCCGCTTTTCGACATTAGTCTGCTCTGTCACTTTTAGACCTCTCATCCTCTCAGCTACAGCGAACGCAACGGCAGACTTTCCGACGCCTGCCGTGCCATGCAACCAAATAAGTCAATTCTTCTCTGGGTCGTCTATTACTTCGTATATATAGGTGAGGAGATCCACCCGGGTCCCTTCCAAACATTCGGGTGGGGCTGACGTTCTCGGGAGTTGTATGCAGCACCGTTAACAGCAACCTGGGACAGCCTTGCCCATGTTTCTTCAAACGATGGAAGAACTGTCAAAAAGGTCAGCAAGCGAGAGATGGATAAGGGTGAGAAAAACCGACATCTTTCCTCACTCATTCACGAAGATTGTGATATGCGTGATGAAATGGAAAATTGAGAGCACTATTCGAGTGCGGTTAGAAATCATCTAGGTGAAATTTATCTCCAGGGACGACGCACGAAGATTTGAAGGATCTGTTGGAGTCAAAGTAAGTTGTCAACTTAGGGTCCCAAAGCGCAATGGAGATGGGATGGGATAAGTGGATGTTTCAATCTTAGAAAAGCTTGCAGGAGGTCACGAGCCTGGTTGCTGTGCATGCTGTATTGAGTATTACATCTCCAGATGTGTTGAAATAGAATGTTCCAGGATCTAGAATTCTAGGTACAGGTTTAGCAAATTTAAGTGTCCGTCCGCACGAAAGCTGAAGCGCTGAAGCTTGATTCATCTGACAGTCTGATCTTAGTCATCTTGCTAGTTTCTCCTTTTTTCTCCTCTGCCCCAGGCTGGCGTGATAAACTTGTCTTTGCTCAACAATGCCTTTGAAATATTCCTATGTAAAGCAGTCAGCAAATATATATGCGACGCTGTACAATACATTGTTTTATAAATAACTTTCTCATCTGTTCACCGGTTCACTGATGTCTCGACTCCCACGTCAGATTCTTACCAGCAATATAATATTTGTCTCTACTCATTTCTGGTGTCCGGCCGGCGGTTCCCAAAGTCATATTCAGCACCCTTTCACAGCAACCTAGACTCCAGCTTCTCCCAAGGATATACACGGGAACGGCATTCCGGTCAATGCTATCCATCCAGTCCTGTTCGTGTAGAATCTCATTAGCTTTAGCCCAACGCCTTTTGGTATGCCACCAAGATCGCCCTGAGTTTAGTACAGGTAGTATCTTCTTACATTTGACCGGCCCATCCCACATTCCCTATTTACCTGCGCCGTAATATCAGTTGTCAGTCACCTCCGTGTCTTTCTTGACGTACGACGAGCAAACCAAATAGGATCAGCATTTAATGTGGCCACAAGAGACGAATGCATGTCCGAAAGAACCACGCTAGACTGATGGGAAAAGCGCTGGAACACAGTACAATGCATGTATGATGACATCTCAAAGTGAGCACGTGAAAACAAGATGCTATCCTGTCCCAGACGTCGAATGTGGCACTCTTGACAGCTCAAGGCATGAATTGCAAGGGTACGCTGTTACCAGCACAGAAAGTGGTTGTCGTGGCAGAAACATCGCGGTGATCTAATACAAGGGATCATGGTATGAGGGTATTTCCTGGGAAGTGGTCCGTCATTGATCAAGATTAAGCACGCGTGGACGGGTGCAATGACTCTTGCGCAAAAATGACGAAAAGACTGCGAGAGATCTGAGGAAGCAATGAGCAAAAAGGCGATAGCGTTAACTACAGGGGGTGGACATTGCTTACGTAATTGGGCCGTGATGATCAACCCTCCTGATTGTCAGAAGAGGGAAATCATTTCAGGCACATCAGCATACGAACCTGACAGAACCTTCCTTCGTGGAGTCGCGGACACGTGCAACAACTTATACATATAAGTATCCGATGCCAGCTTAAATCATGACGGTGTTAACACAACAGTCAACTAGTAAATCAAGGTGGAAAAAGGATGCCTGCAGGCTGTGGGTTTATCAATTTCTGTAACTCACCACTAGTACTAACGCTGTGCGCCTCAGCCTCATGGCAGTGCTGCCAAGTACTCTGGTTGCATGCTTGACGCGCTAATGTCACGGATCAATCTTTTTGAACTCCGGGGTATATGACAAGGTCTTTGTGTCGCGCTTAGGACTTCAGCCAGCAGTTGCGTTCTGAACTTCTGTCACTAACTTCAAATTTGTCAAGGCATTTGCAGCGCACTTTTAGCACGTTCAAGTTGGCGTCCAGCCCAGCATCGATACGGGTAGCCATTTTATGGGCCTCAGCTACTGGGACAACCTCGCTACTCGTGAGAGCTGCTCTGCGATGTCATGTGTACAGCCGTTCTTACAGTCCCACAGAGTGTCCGTGCTCTTAAATATACCATTCTGTGATTCTAGGCCATTCCCACCTTGCAGCTCTTCCCCATGATCAGTATTCTTTGTATTATAATCCGGGCCTTCTCCTAGTATTCGTCTGCTCAGCTCCTCTCATGACGCCTCTGTTATTGGCCATCAGTTTTGTTGTTTTACTCTCCACCATATCGGAGGTGGTTGGAGCACCTCAGGGGCATACATCATCTGCCGGACAATTCATACCTTTGACACGGAGGACCCAGCTTTCACGGAATGTTTCAGAGTGGGCGGAGTATGCCAAGAACTTGCGGGATGCCACAATTGCGAAGTACTCTTCACAACTTAGTCAAAAGCGGGGAACGGGCGAGAACTTGTATGCTGAACTATCTAACCCGAGTGCACTGAAATCCGACACTAATCTTTGATGAAAAGGATGGTCAACCAGGGGTTGGACACAAAGTCTGTCGTGTATTTCACCTCTGTCCAAGCGTGCTCAATTCCCGCAGCTTTTACGGATCCCTGGCTGTGGGTACACCACCTTACCCATTTGATGTGATTTTAGACACTGGATCCTCGTGCGTCGTCGACTTGCGCGGCAACAGACCTATCTAACATTCTCCCCAGAGATATGTGGATTGCCTCGTCCGCATGCCAATCTACGTGTGCAGGAACGGGCAATTTTGACTCGGCAAAGTCCTCTACGTTTCAAAATATGAATAAGAGCTTTAGTGTAACCTACGACAAAGGTTACGCAGCAGGTACCATTGGGCAAGATGTTGTTCAATTCGCTGGTTTCACGATCTCCGACCAAACATTCGGTAAATTTAACTATTTATTGTCATACAATTTGATTGTCCAATACTGACGCGTAACAGGGGTGGTGACAACTACCGCGACGAACTTCTTGCAAAATCCTGTCACCGGGATCTTGGGTCTCGCATGGCAGTCGCTCGCAGCCTCTGGTGCCATGCCATTTTGGCAGGCGCTTGCAAGTAATGGCCAATGGAGTCAACCCTTGATGGCTTTCCAGTTGACTCGGTAATCATATCCTTGTCGTGTTCATTTACCCCAGGGACATTTACGGTGAATGATCTAGTTTTTTAAATGACAGCCAAGCTGGCAAACTAGAACCTGGTGGATCTTTTACAATGGGTGCGAGAGCAACTCATGACATTCCTGGCGTGTCTCACCTTCGTTTACAGGATATACAAACGAGAGTTTATACACCGGAACGATTGACTATCAAGATCTTCCCGATGGACAAGCCTCGTACTGGCTTCAACAAATTACTTGTGAGCTTCACTGCAATCTTACTTTGTCCGTGTCGCTCAAGCACCTTGAAAGCGATGACTGTGCAAGGAAAACCCATATCTTTGCCAGATGGCAGTGCGTCTTATGCTGTCATTGATACCGGTACGACACTCGTGGCAGGGCCTGCGGCTGAGATCGCAGCCATTTACGCCCAGATCCCTGGATCTCAGCCTGGGACGGGCAGCTGGGAGGGATTCTACAGTTACCGTAAGTACAACATATTTCTTTGGATTAAGGGGACTGAAACTCTATGAAAAGCCTGTGACACTGCTGTTGTGGTGGAGATCTCGTTTGGAGGGCCCAATTGGTCAGTGAGCTCCGGTGACTTCACGTTCACATCTACAGGCACCTCGAATGAATGCTATGGGGCATTTTATGCAATACCCACATCTGGTGAGACCCCTTCCTGGATCATGGGCGACACGTTCTTGGTATGTTCTCTTAGCGCGCATATCCACTTCTGATAATTAATGCCAAGAGATAGAAAAACGTTTATTCAGTTTTCCGATACGATCCCCCGTCTGTCGGATTCGCGGCACTGTCTGAAATCGCACTCGCGATGAACGGCAAAGTTGGAGGAATACCTTCCGCTACTCTCGGTGCCAACTCGGCAATGTTTACTTTAGAGCCAAGCGCCGCGCCCCCAACACGCACTTCTAGCGCAGTTGCATTTGTCATTTCCGCTTTCTTCGCCACCTTGGTGTCATTTATACAAGCATAATGCTGCGGTTGTAGACTACTTACTAGTGTATTTACAGCCCCACCTACGCACAGCCTTCTTGGACTAATATGCAGGGGACGCTGTGTTTAGATCGTGTTCTCTGCTAGTTATTTTTATTGGATATTATTATATGATGTAATTGTACTACGGGCACGCATTGATCACCACTAGCACATAATAATTTATTGTAGCTGTTCGCCAGGCAGGCTCGTGTGTTTCCACCGACTCTCGGGGCTGTCGTCACTGTCACAGCCTTTGAGAATGTCAGATCCGATTCGTACTGTGTACGTAAGAATTTTCTTAAAATATAGGTACGCGGCAATGTGGGAAGCTGTAGGTAGCTGCGGATGCGCAGCGCTGAGTGTACCACCAACATGTATTTCAGGGCAGTTAGCTGGGTGGCATCCTACACATTCGTTCTCATTCTCCACTGGCTTGGACCTTCTCTGGTAACTTAACACTCAAAGCTGAGGCCCGAGTCTTAGCATGATACCATTAATTTTTCTTGCATCCCTCTTCGCGCTGCCTGTGGATATCTTTGGAGCACCGACGGACGTAGTCCCCGTTTCTGGTCAGACCATCCCCCTTGTAAGAAGGAACCAATCTCCTCGAGATGTCAGCGAATGGGCCGCTTTGGCGAAGAGTCAGAGGGACAATTTGCTAGCAAAGTATGGCAGCTCGAAAGCACAGAAAAGAAGCACTGGTTACAATCTGTGCGTAGTATTGTAGCGGGAAATGCGTTTACTGAGTGCAACTTTTCTTCAGGATCGTCGATCAGGAGTATGATTCTAGGTAGGCGTTAGATATGTTCTCCAGTGTCCATGGCGCCCTAATTGAAGCATTCGTACAGCTACTATGGTTCATTGGCTATTGGTACACCTGCGGTATCCTTCGATGTCATATTGGACACGGGGTCTTCGTAAGTTCCAGTGCAGTTGACGTGTTGACATAATTTAGTAATGCATTATCGCAGTGATCTCTGGGTCGCTAGTTCTTCTTGTGGAACTTCATGCGGGACAGTTGCTACATACAACCCATCATCTTCATCAACTTTCCAGAATCTCACTACACCATTCGAGATAACATACGGCTCAGGTGCTGCAGCTGGCTATGTTGCACAGGACACAGTGCAAATGGCGGGATTCTCCGTTTCCAGTCAAGGTTTTGGTCAGAATCTCCCCTTACTGATAGGCTCGCTTGCGTTTACTTACGTGCATTACAGCTGTTGTGGACGAAGTGTCAACAGATATGCTAACATCACCGGTTTCTGGCTTGCTTGGTTTGGCATGGCAATCCTTAGCAAGTTCAGGTCAGATGCCGTTATGGCAGACTTTGGCCTCCAGTAATTCTTGGGACTCAGCTCTCTTTGCTGTTCAGCTCACTCGGTGACAACATTTGCTCTCTGAAACGAAGTGTATCACTGACATGGAACAGGTATACAAATGATTCCAGCGCCCAGGTTCTTGAGCCCGGAGGAGTCCTTAATATGGGTATGAGACGTTTCACACCATGAAACATCTGCTCAAACAAAACTGCTCTTAGGTTACACAAACAGTAGTTTGTACACCGGCTCAATCGATTACATCGATATTCCCGGAACTCCCTCATATTGGTATATACCATTGACTAGTAAGTGTTTCACCAACTCGATAAAAAAAATCGCTCATTTATTCCAATCCAGGCGTAACTGCGCAGGGCAATTCCATCTCTATTACTTCAGGAACAACTGCTGCTATCGACACTGGCACGACCAATATAGCCGGTCCGGCCAGCTCAGTTGAAGCCATCTATGCACAGATTTCCGGCTCACAACCAGCCACGGGTGAATGGGAAGGATATTATAGCTACCGTAAGCAAACCTCTTGAGCATCGCGAGGTCCAGTGGCTCAACGCTCAAACAGCATGCTCGACGACCGTAAACGTAGAATTCTCGTTCGGTGGTGCCACGTGGTCGATGAGCCCAGCAGATTTTGCCTTCACACAAACCAGTTCAACAGAATGCATTGGCGCATTCTTTGAAGCAACTACTGGTACTGGCTCTCCCACTTGGATCATCGGCGATGCTTTCCTGGTATGTGGCAATGATAAACGGGCTTTGAGTTCTGCGATACTGAGCTTTTTTCCCTTGTTCATTAGAAAAATGTGTATTCTGTCTTCCGCTACAACCCCGCTTCGATTGGCTTCGCCAGTCTCTCAAGTGTGGCAATCGCTGAAAATGGCGCTGGAGGCGCCGTCCCTTCCGCGACCATTGGTGTGGTATCTGCAGCAGTCACCAACACAAGCGATGCCCCACGTAGACATGCACTGAGCGCATCATTGTCTACTCTTCTCTTCCTAGCTTTCTCCGCAGTGCTCCTCCTTTAATCTTGATGTCATCTGCATTCGCCTTCCTAATGAAGGACTTATTTTTATTGGACTAACGAACGCTCACAAATTTGGATCACACTCACTTGTAATTCATGTATCCGTATGATTTGATGGAGGACTGTCATATAGTTGTTGTTCTCTATGAGTTGTAGGTAGTAACCTGTTATGGACGGTGACTACATTAATCTTATATACTGCAATCAATACCACGTCATTGCACATTAGTTTCATCAGAAGTCGTCAAGCTTTCAAGTATTATGCAAGGTAGGCGAGCGGCGGTGCCAGTGGGTGCAGCCACACGAACAGAAATGAAAAAAAAACCTGGACTTTCAAAGAATCCATACAGCTCCAAGACCTCTACGGTCCTGATGTCCCTCATTTTGTGGACAGAAACTAGGCTCGTGACCAGCCTGGCGTATACCAACACGGATGGTCGAGTGCACGGCATCTCAAAAAACGCGCGTAGGCAGAATGGTTACGAATCTAAAGTTGAATAAACAGAAGCCACGTCTTTGACGTGTGCAATGACGACGCGATCCTCTTGTATTTTCTGATGCGTTGCTAGGATAGAAAAACACTCCAAAAGACCGTCCAATGTGAAGTCAGGCAGCTCGAGGAGCATGGACGGACAAGCAAGAATGTCTGTCGAACGGGCTTTGCCAGCGCAATGTCTAGTGCGTGGCGACCCGCAGGTCCCAACCAAAGCCCTGGACCATCTGCCTTGATTCCACACGTGAAATAAATGTTCGAGTCCTAGGCCGGACTAATACGCCTCCGTTTAACTTCCGTGACACTGACGGAAATTGGAATGCCGCAGTCTGGAGTTCACAACTTCGCCTACTTTCGATTTTATAGTGATACAAATATCGCGAATGTCCAAGCGCTCTCCAAGGAGCTCAAGACCGGAAATTTTGTTTCCCCATTCTCCTAGCATGCGAACAACCAGTGATGCCAGCAGCCAGATAATAATCTTGAAGAGCCTGGTCCAATTAACTCTATTTTTTTTTCACACAGCAGTCCGCCTAGATGGAGGATCGGATTAGATTCTGCATACTCACCGCGCTGGCATGAATGCTGAGTTTGAACTTAGAAATCAATTTTTTGACGAGTAGCAGATATGCGTGTCACTGGATGAGCATAAAAATGGCGAATAACTTCAGAAAAACAAACAGGCCCGCGCTCTAGCTTGACACCAGTTATACACTCGCACTTTTTGACGGTAAGAATCAACTCACCGACCGTAGATCCAACTTATGACACCGATTCTAGATGAACTTCTTCACAGCCGTTCTCCTGGCATTAACAATTATCAGTCCTCTTGGCGTGCAAGCCACGTCTAACTCAGAGAGTATCAGATTATGCAATTGGGCTCCGTGCGGGTACTTGTGCGGGGGAGTCACCCAGTACACCGAAAGTTGTACCGACTCGTACGGCAACCCTTCAACCCAGCGCTGTTGTGAGAATGTGTAGTGGTGTGGGGGAAGCATTGTGATACAAGCGAGGGGTCTGGAGGTATCGGCGATAAAACGCTTTATCAGAACACGTCCTAGGAGCCAAGTAGATTGCGCCCTTCCGCCCGAGGTATCAGGGTCTGAAAGAACAAGTTATTCCATGATACAGGCAATGGGCGATGATAAAATATGCAGTCAGAACAACAGCAGGTTATGCATAAAGGTAGGAGAGGTTCGACCGACCGGCCATCTCACAACGCTGGAACTTACTGTGATATTGGTGTCGAGACTCGAAGGCTACCTGAAGATACCGAGGTTCAGAGTCACAGCTGGGGCCTCACCCACCTACTCCAATACATTTTCACTCATTTCTAGCTTGCCCTCCTCTTCAGCTTTTCCCGTGGTGGGTTAGGCTTGCATGAATTGTTTGCAAACTCACTTATGCACCAATTTGAATGGTTCAAAGGCCGAAGTGTGTCAAAAAAATCTCGTTGATCGTTTGCGGGTTGACTGCACAGGGTAAATTTACATTTTCTCAGTACTGGAGGTGACACCCTGACCTGTGTAATATTGTCCAGAAATATCATTTGGTTTACCAATAACAGTGGCATTCGCAACTGTGAGTGGAAGCAGTAATTAATATGGAAGCGCAAGGCGGAATGACGCGAGAGAATTCCACCACCTTCAAGCACCTCGCAGACTGTATCGGAATTGTCTAGTCCAGTGGAGTGCAGGAACTGTGAACTCGCCCCCCCAATTCAAAAGCCTGCGCGGCGCGCGTGCACCTGAAGGTATACCGTGACGACAAGGCGACATAGCGACCCGCTGTTTGCCGACCTCTGGTATGTGTCGACAGGACAAGTTGCAAATGTAGCATCCCAGTGGTGTAAGCACATCTGCAGTGTTTGTGCATATCACCCCGATGACGGCTAAGGAGGAGTTCGGAATCCTGGTCTATCAATATGAAGTTGCAAGTTAGTTACCGGAGCAGGCAAATATTTCCTAAGCACCATATAAATGTGAAGCAGAATTCGAAGTGATTACAATCCAGTTGTAAGGCATAGTGGCTGTCACTATAAAGTATGATGCACAAGGTGTGGTATATGATACAGGACGGTGGAAACAGATACTTACTGTACAAATTTATTACCATATGGAGTGTCTTGATTGTTCGTGATATACCTTCAGTCATCGAATTCATCCACGCCGAACCCGCCCAAGTCCATTGCCATCACGGCATCCGTCTCATCAAAATCCATCGCATCGCTCGGATCCGTGGGTGGCAGCTCTAGAGCGTTGGCCCGCCGTGCATCCTCATCCAAGAACGCCAAGCACGTCTCTATGCACCCTCTCCATCGCAGCGGAACTGCTCCACCCACGTCTACACCAGCGATGTGACGCTCCCATGTGAATCGCTCGGCAGCGTGCCTCACGAAGAATCGGCCCTTGTGCTCCGGGTTTGCACACCCGCCCGAGCCCTGCGATGGCCTCCGGCCATGCTTTCGAGGTTTGGGAGGGATACTATTGGACTTGAAAACACCGGGCACGTTCTCCGTCAATACCTCGCGTACATTTTCTGGCACGTTCCAAACGTCGGAAAGAGGGACCCCATAATATTCGCTGAGCACAGTCCGAGAGTTGTCGTCTTTCAGTGAGCAGAGTAGCTTTCGATAACAGATCTCAATCAGTGGAGGTACGCCCGGAAGAAACGTCGTCAAGGGAGATACTGTGATCGCTCTCGATGAATTCGCCGCCGACTCCCTGTATTGTGAGAATATGCGAGTCATGGACCGCCGCTGAGACAGGATGTCGCGAGAGGCGGAGGGGACGCGAGCAAAGGACGGCTCGGCTAAGAAGGGATTTGGGTTGAGCTGTAACTTCAAGAGTTTCATGTCTCGCATCTCTGATGGAATGTAGGACAGGCGGTTCAGCGAGATATTCAGCTCCCTCAAGTTGATCAAACGACATATCTCCGGGGGGATATATGTCAACTGGTTCCCGCCTATAACTTGGTAAATATATAACAATGGGAAACACGAAAGAAACGCACGCAGACTCAACACAGTGAGATTTTCTAACTTGAAAAGCTCAGGAGGAAGATCGTGAATGCTGTTTCCAAAGAGGTAGAGTTGTAGCATGTGTCGTTCCTTGCCCGAGTCTATAATGGACTTTGTCCGCTCGAATGAACGCACTCGGGACTCGAAAGCTGGCTCGGTCTTGACGCGTGACAAACTGCGTCCGGAGAATAGACTTTGCTCAGATAATTCCGTCGTATTGAAAAAACCCGCGAGATCGGCAACCGACGCAGGAATGGTTTTCAACGATAGATTACTGTATGCAAGATAAGACGCGTCAGAAGAGTGAGATCGATGAAGCTGGAAAATACGGCACCTCAGGTCTATGTGCCCGTTACCTGTATCGAAGGGTTTGCGCAACGCGTCGTCCCATAATCGCTCATCGCGATCAATGTAACGCGACGTGCTCGAGTCTAGAGAGAAGAGGCTTGACGTTTCGTCGTGCAAGTAGTCTTTTTCTCCCAGCGAGCGAGAATAGACTGAGCTGCGGGACAATGGCATTGGAGTAAGTGCGGGAGGTGTACTCGGGGGAGTATCTGCCTTCTTTTCCCGCTGCGGAGGGCGTTTGTTGGCTTTTGCCGAGGCCGCGAACGGATGAGAGAAACCTAGACGCGTCGGGGGTGGGGAGTCTAGTATATACGGCTCATGCTGTGGACTCGAGGGCGGAGATGAGTCCAAGGGTGCTAACAACGGCGACGATGCCGGGGATGAATCTCGAGATGACGATGAATTCGATTCAAAATCCATGTCATAGTCTGTCATTTTCAGGTTCGGTTGATGTGGGGAAATAGATGGTCGTGTGCAAGTTGTGTGTCACTGTCAAAGCTTGTTGATTGCGTTTACCTTTTATAGGCACGCGTTTTAGGTCGTACGTAAATGCTCTGCCCAGTCGGAACGTAAACAGAACAACTACATTCTCATTGCATTTTACATGTGCACGTATGTGTCATTGTCAACGCGGACTCTGCATTTGATCGAACCTGCTGGATAAGTCTTCCCAACTTCCGCTGCAAAAAATAGCTTTTAGAACGGTTATCAATCGACTTTTCCAGCGTGTAGCAAGTATCCGCAAAGGAGTCTACAGTTGACTCTGATCAGCACTTGCCGTACCAGCAGCAGCAGAAGCTCTCACCGATGCAGCGATCAGCTGTTTCGTCGTCTTGAATTTGTTGTTCAACCTGACTGTGAACCAAGGTTCGTGAATGGGTAGTATAGTAACCAGTGACTTCTGCATGGCTGAATGCCCTGAATCCAGTCCATACAATTTTTCTGGCTATTGATCGGTAGCAGAATTCTATATCGTGATTAGGCGCTCACCTGCATGTCCGGCGCTTCAACAGTTCGAGGACTCCTCGACATCAATCCGGGCAGATACGAACTCCAGGGCACTCCTTAAGTGAACGCAATCTCGGATGGTGGAAAACGCTGTTGGTCTGCCTGAGGATCAGGCGTTCGCGGCGAACCTCCTCGTGCTCCGTCCACAGTTCACGACTACATCGGATTTTGCATCCAAAAGGTCGATAGCATGCTTTGTAGTCTACGAATGCGGTCAAACAAATATCGCTGCACAACCTTGCGCGACGCCGTTCGTATTGGTAAAGAAAGGTAATCAGCTTGCATCCCACCGACTCGGGGCTACCTCTGGGAGTCCGAAGCGAGATTGGGATTGTATCCGATGCACAAGTACCGTATAGCAGATGGAATGAGTGAGGTGACAGCTAGACGTATCTAAGATTTGTAGAAGAGAGGTGCACCAGTGGATAGTCAGCACTCGAAGAGCATACGCAAGATCATTCAGACAGGTCACTTGCATGGCTGGAGTAGCGCTCCGACACGAGAAGCAGGATATGACTTGATGCGAGCCCAACAGGTGCCGATGCCATCCGACAGTTATCGAGCACTGACAGTAGAGATGCGACACAAAGACTAAGTTCGAAAAAACTGCGACAAATGATTAGGTATTCGGCAACGCCGGCCCTTAGTCAACCGAGCACTAGTGACCACACCCGATGCGCACGCTGCGAGTCTGTTCTCATTGACTTTTCTATTGTTGTCTTAGGTTGGTATTGTCCAATGTGACTAGTTAATAAGATCGATGACCACGGTCCGTGCAAAGGCTCGAATCTTATCAGACAGTCCTAATACTCATTATTCAGTCTTCACAGGAATCTTATGAGTCGATCATAACATACCTCAGGGAGACTAGACCAGTCTTTTTAGACAAAAGTACGCCTCGATCAGGTCTATCTGTGCACTGCTGTGGATATGAAGCGAGGATGGTTATTAGACTCGCGACCAATAACCTATGAGGCAAGCTTAAGGTAACCCGTCGATAGTTGGACTGGTAAAACTGGCTTTGAATTTGGAGGTCGAGCGGATTCGCAGGATAACGTGACCTTCAGCGAATGAAGCCGTAGCATTGCTAGTAGCATAGAAAAAATAAACAATAGAATTTTCAGTGTTCACTATTGAATATTGAGTCTTGACGCGACGCGACGCAACCTACACTTGCAAAATCAACGGCTTGCCTCATACGTTAGGACTGGTCACAAGTCTAGATGGTTATTCGCTGGCCGATTGAATCCACAAGCAGAACACTCTTCATTTCATCATACCTGGGCTCTGCATCGATCATCTATCTGCGTTTTGTTTCCACCACGTTATACGCCGTACGGTGCGCGTGCGGTCATGTTTTGCTGCAGATCCAGTACTCAGTCATAAATATAAACTCTTGATCCTCTGTCACTGAACCCTACTACCACCTCCAAAGATGGCGGAATTTACTCGATGGATGCACGAGCATTGACCAATCGTACTCACAAAGGTACAACGTAGGGCTGTATATTAAGCGCGGATCCAACATTGGGTCACCATCAACGTCTTCCGACCTCAGGCGATTGCTTCTTCAAAGCAGCTACTCCACCTGTTACCGAGAATGCAAAGCAGAGTCATCCACCCTGCATTTGTTGAGAGTTCAACATCGTCATCGCATCGTCATCACTCTGGCCATTTTCCTTTTTCGTACTTAATATCTATACTATAGCTTATATATCCGTCATGTTTCGTTTCCTATACCTCAGCGGTTCTCTTAACGACGCTGAGGTATGTTCCATGTTCTGTTTTGCACGTCGTCCATTTCCTAACTATGTTTCCGTCTATAGACTTGTCTTCTAGGTATTATCAATATAAGCGGTTCTCTTAACGACGCTGAGACTTGTCTTCTAGTTCGACTGTTAACAGCCTGTTAACAGTCGAACTAGAAGAGACGTGTTGCAATGATATATGAGCCCGAGAAGGCGGCGTGATGCTTGAGGTACAATTTTACAGGCCTGCCTGGGCCCTGTATCCTAACCATGCACACTCATGCACATCTATAACAATTTCCGAGAGCTATGAACCTCCGTGATTTTCACTTAGTTCATGCGTCTACCTTGCAATATTGAATTGATATCTTTTGCCATATCTTGTTGCGTTATCGATCCATGTGCAAAATAATCCCCTTTCACTTGCGCGCACTATCAACCTCAAGCCTGTCTTCCGAAGAGTGTATCATGTAAAGAAAATCGGATTCAGATACTACGATACAAACTGTCGATATCTAATACTCGTCATCGTACATATATGAAAATACGGAAACATTGTCAAGAGATAAATCATACATGGAAAAAATGATTCCACACTGCAAAAGAAACAAGGAGAAACGCGTCTACAAGTCACAAAAGAACGTCTGTTGAGTACATATCGATAAAAGGAAGATGCGTCCATAAGTCACAGGCAGTCCACTGTCTGCCAGGTACATACCGAGATAAGAGAAATACAAAGAAAAAGAGAGTACAGAGAAAAAGGGAACAAACCGGATGGCATTTACAAGGTGACGAAGAAAAGAGAAGGGACTTAGGATAGATTATCGCATATGCGAGCCGCAGGCGGTGGCCTTCAACTCCAGTCATAGGGGACAGGAAGGAGGCCGTTGCGTTTGCGGTTGTGTCGGGATTCGGTCGTAGGGGACATCCGACATCGAAGACTGCAGTGATAGGCTAGGCAGCGTGAAGAGATAGTTTGTGCGTGGCCGGTGGTTGCCTTCAACCTCGTGGGCAGTGAAGCTCCAGGTCGTAGGGGACAGCGAGGGAGGCCGTTGCAAGTCTTCGGGATTTGGTCGTA
>JABBWI010000283.1:0-87859 GCA_016647755.1 Suillus subluteus | reverse complement strand
ATCTTCAAGACAACCGGTGTGGTCTCGACATTCTCCTTCCACGTCAACACTCCCTGTGCCACTACATCTTAATGATTCAACTTTTCGGCGCACCCAACGGCCTTTGCTCTTCAATTACCGAGTCCAAGCACATCAAGGCAGTTAAAGAACCTTGGTGCCGATCTAGCAGGTTTAACACACTCAGACAAATGCTACTAACAAATCAACGCCTCGACAAACTTGCAGCCGCTCGCGTAGATTTTGAGGCACGTGGTATGCTTCGTGGCTCTTGTCTGTCCAATGCTTTGGGAGTACTCCGGAGACGTACATGATCTTTCGCTGACGATGTAGCCCTTCTCATATCCCCAATAGGTCAGAATATTCCTGCAGACGACAACTTAGAACCGGATGACGACGCGGAGGCTAATATGGCGCAAGAAGGCCATCATGGGCGCCTGCGTATCCATGAGCCTCAAAATCAATCCGTTGAAGTGGATGCTGGTGAGATTATTGATGGACTGACTGTGGAGTCCCATGTTGAGCTTGCATTAACTCCTCATATGTTAAACAGTTTGCTCCTGGACCCTTTCTGACAATGAATAGGTTGTGTATGAAATGTTCACGCACTCAGCCTCGAACTCGACCTTCCACGCCTCCTGTTTATGATTCAGGAATTCATACATGATCAACACTATTCAGAAGATCCCAACCCTCCTGAGTTTGATCCGGCAACAGCGCAAGTATTCCTAGGGAAACTCACCCTCTTTAATTCTGCTGCAGCCTCGTTCCATGCACCCAGTGATCTGAGTGGTATGGGAGGTATGCGTCGCGAGCACATCCGGGCAACACCATCGTGGCACACTGGCGAACCGAGGCATGACTGTATCTTCATCAACATGGGTGTTGACTTCAACTCTCCCATGAATGGACTCGCAGTTGCGCGAGTCCTTTGCTTTTTCTCATTTAACTATCGGGCCTCATACTATCCCTGCGCCATAGTTCATTGGTATTCTTATGTCCACAAGAATGCGATCCCGACACAGTCATGTATGTTGTCATGCCGACGACAACTGGTGACATGTCCCTCCTACTATGTCAACAGATATGCCGATCACCACGCTTTTGAAATAGCGTGATTGTGGTATGTCCTTGCCTCTCATTTTGTCGTCCTTTTGCTAATTAAATACCCTACAGACCCATCTAGATGACAGAATACAACATGATGCTCGACAACCGCCGCCCCTATGACAACCCACATTTCCCCACGCAGGCAGGCTCCAAGACCATATCGTCTTCATATGGGTTGTGTGGCTTTCCTGGCCCGCTGCCTTCAACCTCGCTGTCGGGTACAATGTGAAGCAGATGGTCACAGCTGGTTCCAAGGGTTCATACATTAACATCTCGCATATGTCTGTCTGTGTTGGGCAGCAAAGTGTTGAAGGTCGTCGAATCCCATTCGGGTTCCGTCATCGTGCTCTTCCCCATTTCACCAAGGACGACTTCAGCCCAGAGGCACGTGGCTTCATCAAGAACTCATATCTACGAGGGTTGACGCCACGGGAGTTTTTCTTCCATGCCATGGCTGGAAGAGAAGGTCTTATTGATATGGCCATCAAGACGGCAGAGACTGGTATCATTATGTGAGATTCAAAAACAGGTAAAGTGTTGCAATTGCGTGATTTCACATGAAATGCATCTTCTTGGACAGGTCGTCTCGTCAAGGCATTGGAGGACGTGATGGTACACTATGATGGCACTGTTCGCAACTCACTTGGAGACCTCATCCAGTTCGTGTATGGTGAAGACGGTATGGACGGTGCGTTCATCGAACATCAGAAGATTGAGACATTTGGCCTTGACAATGCAGCCTTTGAGCACAACTATCACGTTGATGTCACGGATGGCAAGAATGGATTCTTGCCTAATACCCTCCAGATTGGTGTTGATGATAGCTCTCTGGAGCTGCAGATGAAGTTGGATGAAGAATACAACGAGCTTTTGAACGACCACCGTCTTCTACAACAATTCATATTTCCCCACCCCAGGCAGACGGCCTTAATCCTCACTATTATACATTTGTACAAAACTCACTCTACGCTCAAGCCACATGTTCTGTCTCGATTCCTGCTCAAATGATAGGTAAGTTCTCATCAAATTCGAGATGTACTCGCACTCACCATGGTCTACAGTCACTCGAGGCTTGAGCAATGCGCTCTGTTTCGATTCCTTCAAAAACGGCTCTTTGCCCTCTTCAACAAGCACAATAATCCCTCTCCCGCTCTCGCCTTTATCTCGTCTGCTCTTGCATCCGCTTCTTCTGCTCTTGCCTCCGCTTCTTCTGCTCTTGCCTCCGCTTCTTCTGCCAACGCCTCAGCTCTGATTGCAGCCTCTGCCTGGACAGCCACATCTCCCCACTTGCACGTCTTTCATTGCAGTTGCATGCGAGATCTTGGAGCCATGTGATTCACTAGCACCTGGTAAGCAACATTTGACGTGACGATTATCGATTAAAACTTACTATGATGTTTTTTTCTTAGATTTTGTAGATTTCCGTGATTGATGTGTAGATGATGAGCGAGTTGTTGTTGTCGGCGTGTTGCACGTCTATCAGTGCTTATTCAAGTAAACGCTAACATAATACATAACATGTATTTTTTTTGGCGCTCAGCAGGCGCCTTATCTTACTTATTTTACTTTCAAAAATACAACTGCTTTTGACGCCTTAACCACCTTGAAACGACTTCGCTCCTTAGAATACATTTCGCTAAGGAACACACTAGCTCCTTGTTCTCCTTAGCAGCCTTAAAATTAATTTTAAGCAACTTTAAGTAAGCTAAGGACCGAAAAGGAACTCGATGTTTTCCTGATGATTGCAAGGCTCAGTTGAGAGCGAGGTGCCCATGCGAAGGATGCTTCAATATTCTGTGCAGTCTCGACAGCAATGCTAACTTCTTCACGAGTGTGCATGTCGACAGCAGGTGGACTTCACAGCCTCCGCAGCTTTTATTGGTGTGTGTGTCAAGGTTTGCACAAATTTTGCCTAGTGTTTTAAATGGGTCAACTGGAGATTACATTGTTGTGCAGATTGTGTTGTGCCAAGATCAAAGAATGTGCGCTCTACTTCACCTGCATGCCCTACAATCGAGAGGATGGTCATAGAGAAGGCTTTGAGTGGGTGGATTTCGGAATTGATTGGAAGGTTTTTCCACCAAGAAAGGCTGTCCACTCATCACTAAAATTCAAATTACAATATCAACCCATATATTGACAATGTAATGTAGACAATAACCATAATCCGTCACAATATGACAGTTGGTTAGATATGGCCGTGTATATACATATATAGGTATCCTCATTGTCCAATTTGAAGCATGTTTGCATAGACTTGGCAGCACTTGCATTAAGCAACAAAAGTGCGGACACCCTCATATATTCAGTCTATTACATTGGTTTAGTGCCGAAGCACCATAAGCCAGCTTTCCGCCATCTCTCACAACTTGCTACTCCAAGAGATGTATGAGTCTTGCCGGTGATAATTGTGCAATCTTCCGTTATCAATATTTATCAAGATATGCAGGCCGAGTGTTTCTCATTTTTCAGTTATGTAAAAGACAGTCTGGTACTGCACAAGTTTCAAAACTATAGTCTCGTGAAGTTTGTGACATAGACTGGACAAAGTCTTCACCAGTCAAATACGGCCGTGTATTTCCCAGCTGAGGCCACCATGTGAACATCGGATCATATGTCACCAATTTCCTTTGTACTGCCAGTTGCATATTTTGCACGTCACTCAACAGCATGTAAAATTAAGCTAGAAACTTCCACAGAGTAAATAGATAAATCATCGTGTAGATATTTGCGGTAGATAGTCTTGTACTGTACTAGTTCAAAAATTATAGTTTTGGAAGTTTGCCACATTATATGGTGTGAAGTTGACACACATATCATGAGACTTCAAATCCTCAAGTTCAGACATCATACGAGTATCAGCTAAAATGTTACACAGAAAGACTGTATGGTGGATCAGATATTGCAAATCTCATTGGACCGTATGTAACATCTAATTAGATAATCCTGCAAAATGAATAGAGGAATCATCATGCGATCTTTGCAACAAAGATTCCATACTGCACTAGTTCATAAAATGTAGTTTTGCCAGTTTGCCATAAATACGGGGGCGAATCCTACACGGGCATAATGTAGCTTCAAACCCTCAGAACATATACATAATAATGCATCCATGAAAAATGTGGTGGCATCAAATTTTATATGATTGTTTTGTCGGTACAAATACAACTATTAAACAGTGTTGTACATAATGTCTTAAAGAAGGTTCTCATTGGGCATGTCGAGCAGTCATGGCAACTGACATTGTGCTGGTCTTCTGAGGTCGGTAATGTGACACATTCCTGCGGCCAAATACTTGCTGAAAAGCATCAATGTCACTGAGTTGGTGAGATAGTCTGATCAGCTGCGATACTCACCGGTTCCACCATAACAAGAGGTTTCTACTTCTTTTTTGCTGCATCCACGTGTGCGCCTCTCTCCTGTAGTCCTCAACGTTTAGGGAGATGGACTTGTGAAGGTGTCTCAGTGCTAGCGTCAGGTTGCAACGTTTCTTGGGTCTTCTTCTGCTGAACTAGGAGATGTAAATATATGTTTGAAGCCGCCTGTGATCCATTGTCAGTACTGTGGGCATCAAACATAGGATCCTTCTGATTAGTACGTACCTTCACAAGGAGTTCACCTTTGAGGAATCCTTTGTAGGATTTTGTTGCGTCATATTGTCCATCCTTGTATAGAAATGATGGCCAAGAGTATGATGTGACACGATAGTCAGGATGGTAAGAGCGAATGGCCTCTTGGACACTGTATATAATTAACAAGTTGCGCCCTTGATACCAGCGATACTCACATAGCATCATTCCAGTTGTAATCAACAGGGCATAGTAATCTCCTGTCACGTCATGGTAGAACCCGTGGCCATATTTGTCTCGACACTGAATGGAAGGGTTTGGAGTCAGTACCATCTGCATCAACCACACAGCGACAATAAACTTGAGGCTCGTAGTGTCATCTGCTCTAAGCGGCATCAGCAACCACAATTAAGCTAATGAAATATAAGAGTTAATGAGCGCGCTGTTGTTGTGAGGTCTCACACCTTGCTATATAATTCGACCAGTTCAAAGCTGTCGGCCGAGGATTGTACGAGATTTTGCACTGAAGGGCACCATATTAGGAGTTTCTTGTATGTTCGGTAACCAGGTCTGTTCTCTCTAACAATAAAAATGTCAGTTCCTGTTCACGTATGAAGTGTGCACATACATGGGGTTTGAGGATTTCAGGTGCATCGGCTTCTGATATATTAGATGCACCAAGGGCAACATGTCTATCGAATTCTGCACTATGTCGTCAACATGCCTCAGTGAGACACACCAGTCTTCATATCACACGGCCTTCAAGAGCGTGATTTTTGCTGCCAATGATGTTTAGCATATAACAACGTCAAAAATGTTGATGTACGTTGTCTTTTCACTGGCAGTTGGCATGCGAAGCTCAGTGTTCTGCTCCTCCAGGAGAGCAATACACCTTTTCATGATAGTATCTGGGTCTCATCAGCACAAGATGGAGGTGAGTCTGACATAGTGAAGGAAAACTGTCCGCAGCATTACCACCAGGCCGCGTACATATAGTACCCAGCAAACAGCAGCCGATTCACTGTTCACTTGTTAGTTGTTGTAATTGTAGCTCATTCTCACTACATCCCGCTCGAAGTCATGTAGCCATGCGTGTATTTGATATCAAAAGTCAATACATTGAAGTTTGCATCTGTACCCTTGTGTGCGCCCTAATCCTCATCAAAGTCCCAGTACAGTCCTCAATATCTAGATCCTTGCCTTCCACTACCTCTCACTCATGCACAACCCACTGATATTGCCTCCCACATGGCTCTAGCAATCTCATCATGAATGCTGATCATTTCATGATGGTCCTGCACACCCACTTTGCCATTCATCACTGCTGTATCAGTATTATCACCATCCTGGTCTGAAGGTAGGTCAGCATCTGGTAGAGGGCCTTCTTGTGGGTCGTGACAACGAATGAAATTATGAATGGTACATAGAGCTGCAGGTATTTGCGCCTGAATCTGTAGACTATATTTTGGCGCCAGAATGAGATATATGAAACCGGTGTTTCAGGACACCAAAGATGTGCTCAATTACATTGCGCGCCATAGCATGATGAAGGTTGAACAATTCTTCTTTATTGCATGGCCTGAAATAGCAAGATCAATGGTAGTCATGAGTGTCAGAATAAAAAATGCACCTGACACTTGCACATCCCCACTCGGCAAGATGATAGCGCACACTGCGATATGGGATGAGCAGTCCACAACACAGTGGATAACCAGCATTGGCGGAGGAAATATTTATTGTGAGGGATGTGAAGATCCCTTGTGCAGGCGGCCTTGTAAACACGTGCATCAGTGGCTGATCCCTCCCAGCTGGCCAGAGTATAAGTGAAGTTCATGTCAAAGTCACATGTGAATAGTCAATTTTGAGATACAAGACCCTTGCGATCATGGTAGGCAGCACGTTCAAAGACAGGAGGTGTGGCATGGATGTGGCTGCCGTCAAGGGCCCCAATAGCATCCTTAAAAAAAAGGCCAGAACTTCGGGTTGCCAGTGGATCTCGAGGTTATGAGGTGAGGTAGCAGGTGAGTTATTAGACAAGATAATATTTCCAGTCTCCTGTTCGCTACACTCCTTCTGCTCTCGCAGACTCATCTATATACTGTGTACCACTAATACTAAATAGCCGAGTCTGTATGTACCGATGTATGCTTATTAATGAGTCCATGTACTGTATTACTAATGTTTGGCTCGTGTTTGATTACTAACTACAGTGACTGCGCTTGGACTGTTCATGTCCGGCACATCACAACACTCCCCCTCAAGCGCCGTCACTCTAGACTCAATCCGGCTCTCAATTTCTGCAAGATTGGTCCAGGTAGCGCCTTTGTGAAGATGTCTGCGATATTTTCGGCTGTGGGACAATACTGGAGTTGTAGGATGCCGTTTTGAATGAGTTCACAGATATAGTGATAGCGGAGGTCTATATGTTTGGTGCGTGCATGAAACTTGTTATTCGACGCTAACGCTGTAGCTCCTTGGTTGTCGCAGTAGGTGGGGATTGGTCCTTCTAGTGTTTGGTACAATTCGCTGATAAGCGATTTGAGATATAGTATCTCCCGCGCCACTGAAGTGAGTGCTATGTATTCCGCTTTGGCCGTCGATAGCGCAATTAATGTTTGTTTTCTAGTGCTCCATGCTACTGGCGAACCATGCAGCATGATGACATATCCGGACATTGAATGTCTGTGGGGTTGGCTTGCCCAATCTGCATTTACAAATGCTTCCAGGCTCTCATTCGTCTTTCCCAAGGTGAGTTTCGTTCTTTTGTTCCTTTTAGATAACGAATGGCGCGTTTATCTCCCTCCCAGTGTGCCTTTACTGGCTTCTTCATGAACTGTGATAGTATGGCCACAGGGAAAGCAATATCTGGCTGTGTGCTTGTTGCTGCATACATTAGGGAGCCGACTGCTCTCTGGTATGGTACGTTTTCGGATATTTCAGATTGGGTGCCTGCCAGATGATCTCCTAGGCTTATTCCTATTTCCATTGGCATCTGGGCTGGCTTGGCCTCTTCGAGATGGAACTGTTCTATAATCGTTTTGACGTATGCTTCTTGGGATAGCATTATCGTTTGCGCTTCTCGGTTCCTTTCTATCTTCAATCCTAGGAGCCAGGTAAGCTCTCCCAAGTGTGATATCTCGAATTGTTTCTTCAACTGATCTTTGAATCTCTTGATGTGCTCTAAATGCTTCGATGTCACTGCCATATTGTCTACCGAGACAGTTATCACGGTGTGTTCTTCTTCGGCCCTGTCAATAATATACTGCTTGATCGACTTGCGATTGCATGAATCCCCGGATTGAGGAAGAATTCTTCTAGCTCCTCGGACCATTCGAACCTGCCTGCTTCAGGTCCGTAAAGACTTCGCAGCAGTTTCAATACCTTTCCCTCATCTTCTGGCTTCAAGTATCCAGGTGGCGGACACATGTATATGTTCGTCTCTGAGCGTGGCATTTAGGTAAGCGCTTTTGATATCGACTTGATGGATTCCCAATCTTGACGCGCTGCCATTGTTAGGACGACTCTTATCGCTGGACATATTGGAGGTGGGTGCAAACATCTCGGTGTAGTCAAGTCCGTGTTCCTGGTGCTGACCATTTGCTACCAGGCGTGCTCTTAACTTGATCTTCTCCCCATCTGGTCCTCGTTTGGTTGCCAGTACAAAATGGCAGGGGATGATGTTTGCTCCTCGTGGTGGGTCTACTTTCTCCCAGGTTCCTAATTTCTCCAATTGACCTATTTCATAGTCTATTGTGTTTTTCCATTCTTCAGCGTCTGGACCATTTAATGCTTCTTTTAGCGTTGGTTCTCGTTCCGCTGTGGCTATGGCGTAATGTGTAAAGGAATTTGATTGACTGTCTTCCGCTTCGTCCTCTATTGCTGATGCCGCTATCTTTCCTTCATTTAAAGCTTTGTAGTAGCCTTCTGGGTGGCGCACTCTGGTTGCTCTTGTGTTACTGGTGGCGGCAAGGCTTGTGTGCTCTGGGGTGGGGTTCTAGGGATTTGGGGTGGAGTTTGGGGGGTTGGTACTGGGGGTGGTGAGACGTGCTGGACGTTACTCTGGGTGTTGCTCTGTGTTGGTGTTGGTTTCCTGGACTCCCCCTCGTCCAGTACGTCATCTTGAACATTTATGGCTATAGGGACAAAGCTAACGTTTCGTTCAATAGACACTCTTCGTTTTCCTGGCCAAAACACCCAGTATCCCTTGCTCTCTTCATCTATACCAACAAATAACGCTTCTTCCGCTTTGGCTTCCAATTTCCGTGATTCAGGTGAGTGCACATACATTCGTTGTCTGAATTCATGTGCTGCGGCTAATGTTGGTTTTGTTTTGTGCATTAGTTCGAAAGATGTGTGTCCTGGAATGGCACGTAATGGTAAGTGGTTCTTTAACCATACTGCATAATTAATCGCTTCGGCCCATAGGAACTTCAGAAGATCTTTCGCGATGAGCATGGCTTGTGCATGTTCGACCAATGTTTGATTTAGTCGTTCTGCTATGCCATTCTGTTGTGGCGAATCATGGACAGTGAGTTGACATTGTATTCCCTTCTCTTGCAGGTATTCATCAAATTCTTTGCTAAGGTACTCTCCTCCTCAATCTGACCGAACCTTCCGCAATTGCGCGCCATGTTGTCGGTTTCACATAGGCTTTGTAGTGCTTGAATGTGGTGAGTGCATCACTCTTCTTCTTCAAGAATTCTATCTTCGTCTCCCTGCTATAATCATCAGTAAACTGATGTAATATAGACAGCCTCCTATTGTTGCTGTCTGTGCAGGTCCCCAAAGGTCTGTATGGACCAATTGACCATAGGTCCGCGTCTTCATCTTTGATTCTTCAGGGAATGGTTGCTGTGTCACTTTCACTTGCGCTGCAGGTTTCACAGTATTGTGGTTTTGAGCTTGTATGGAGGTCTATTCTGTGATGGTTCCTTTCTTTACAGCTTTGAGTATCGCTGTTTGTGAGACGTGTCCTAGGATCTGGTGTAGTTCATATATGGTGCGCTTGTTTCTCGCAGTGTTTGTGTGATGCTGATTTCGGGAAATGATGTTATATAGTCCATCGGTTTGTGGTATTCTTGCAATGACCTTTCGTTCAGGTGCCGGGGTCAATATTTTGCATAATCTGTCCTCAAACATGATTGCAAAACCTGCTGCCGCTATCTGATTTGTTGATATGAGAGTGAATACCATTTTCGGGGTGTAGAGTGCGTTTTTTAGTGTGATCATGGTCTTCTTATCTCCTAATGGCAGGTCTATACTGACGTCTCCTTGTCCTATTGCATCTATTGTAGATCCGTCTGCAGTATGGACCTTCTGGGCATCTATGGGGGTGAAGTTTAGAAACTTCAAGCGATCGGGCAGAAATATGACGTGGCACCAGAGTCTATGATTGCTCTGCATTTTTCGACAGGTATGTTTAGCTGCTTTGCTATTGCGGTCATGTCTGATGACACGAAAGCATATTTGTTCGTCCTTTCAGTTTCGGTTGCCGCATTGGCTGCCTGTCTTCCCGTACTTCCTCCCTTCTTCTGCCTTGGTCCTTGACCCTCTTTTCTGCCTCCTGGTCTCCAACAATCAGCTTTATAGTGACCCTTTCTGTCACAATTGTAGCATGTTATATCTTGTTTTTCATTAATTGTTGTGCGACCCTTCCGTTCAGCCATCCTTGCTGAGAAACGCGTTGTTCCTGCCCTTCTTCATCGTCTTGCGATCTCCTAGCTGTCTATGCTCATATTCTTTGGTGATGACGTTGACTAGTTCATATGGGGTGAGTGGTTTCTTTGTTATTCGAGCCGTTGCATTGATGGATGACAGCAGGGGTCTATAGGATTCTGGTAATGATCCCATGAGGATTGCATAGAAGTCTTTTTCTTCAATGCTTGCTCCCATGCCTGCTAATGCTTTCGTGGATGTGAAACATTTCTCCAAAATGTGCGTTCACATTGCCTCCTTCCTCACATCTTGTTTCTTGTAACCGTCTGCGCAGGTCTATCTGCACTAGTTCAGTTTTGCCTTCATGTATGGTACATATCTCTGTCCATATCTTCGAGGCGTTTCCTAGGTTCTGAACTCACAATAACATCCTGTCCGTGATTGTGCTGAATAGATGTTGTTTTGCGAATGAGTCCTTTTGCAGGTACTCATCTATTTCCTTCTCCAAGTCATCGATCTCAGTTTGACTAGCCTTTGTCTTGTCAGGCTTGATCATGTCTCCTGCCAAGTCGATTTCGAAAGGAATAGGTTCCCTTTTCTGTCCATCCAGATAGCGCATCAAACCTCGCGCACGTATCACCGTCTGTGCCCTTTCCTTATAGGTAATCCAGTTCGAGCCATCTTCAGCAAGCTGGGGGATATTATAGAGCGATGATGATGAGCCGGGGAGCGTCGTATCCATGTTTGTCGGGGCAGGGCTCATAACCTCTCGAGGTTATGAGGTGAGGTAGCAGGTGAGTTATTAGACGAGATAATATTTCCAGTCTCCTGTTCGCTAACTCCTTCTGCTCTCGCAGACTCATCTATTTCCTATGTACCGCTAATACTAAATAGCCGAGTCCGTATGTACCGATGTAGAGACTCGCGCCTCTCAATGCCGGACATATGGCCCCACGAACCACATATTCCTTACATATTCCAGCTCTTATCCGAAGGATCAGTCAGACGCGCTCCGGCGCGTGCACCATACGTTCGCACCTCATACACACTCGCGCGCTTCCGTGCGCGTCCGTGCGCCTCCCCTTAGGTCTTCTCACGCCTACCCGTCCGTCCATCTGTCCGTCCTATGTCCTCACTGATTTGCTGGTGCGTTATTCTTATCTCTTTCACTGAATTGATGTGCACTCGGTCCGATCCCCGCGCTTACATACAGAAAGTCTATCTTAGACTTTAGATTATATTTAGAGTTGATATGGTTACTCGGTTCGGTACCGTGCTCGGAAGCGCCGCATAGCGCTATCTCCCTTCTTAAATAGAGGGAAGTTCTTTTACTTCGGTTACTACTTTTCCCCCCATTTTTATCTAAGTATACTGCAAGTTGTATAGTGCACCTTAGTACTAGGAATCAGATTATACTCCTCCATCTGCTACAGCTTGCGCCTCTACAATACTTGAAACCACATCCCTTATCACTCATAAGCGCGCTTCCGCATACGCGCGCGCCCCTCGCATCTCGCGCGCCTTCGTATCGCTCACGCGCGCCTCATGCGTGCCTTCGTGCGCGTTATCTTCTCGCGCCTACCAGCGCCCGTCTAGTTGACAGAGTTTCCCTCCACCTTATTCGCGAGGAACTTCTCTCAGTAGCTGTCCTTTGGGTCGAGTTGTATTCTCGTATCCAGGTCTTGCTGTAGAGCCCCCTTTCTTTTAGTGTTTTCACCCACAGTCAAGATTCCTCACCTTCAACTGGAGCCCACCACGAGGGACACTTCTGAGACAACCGGTTGGGTACTCAGACCCAACAGTCGTCGCAGAGCTAGAGAAGAAGCCATCACCGCATTCGACAGAGCAATTGAATCAATTCTACCAGGACCCTTATTCCTTCAACCCACGCGCGGTCACTCGCACAACATCTCAGAACCGCCACGACCAGATCTAGCGCTCTTAGCGTGCGCGCCTAGACAGCCGATATCGCCAGTCACGCCATCGCCGGAAGAATCTGTCAAAGAAGAGTCGTCCGACGACTTTGAAGCAATAGATAACCCAAGAAGCCAACTTCCCGGAGCGTTCCTCCATATGCCCAACCAACCTCCTTTTATTTCTTCTGACCTATCAGTGCTAAGTGCGCCAGGTCTTGCTGTAGAGCCCCCTTTCTTTTAGTGTTTTCACCCACAGTCAAGATTCCTCACCTTCACCGATGTACACTTATTAATGAGTCCATGTACCGTATTACTAATGTTTGGCTCGTGTTTGATTACTAACTAAAGTGACTGCGCTCGGACTTGTTCATGTCCAGCACATCACAACAGTGGATTTTTGGGGAGACTGATGCATCTGGCAAGGACACGTAGGTTGAATAGAATGGGGGGCATGAGAAAACTACAAGCATCCTTCGAAAGTAACTAGTAGATATAAGTATTCACGAGACACAAGTCCAATCACAAAAACATAGCACTTACCGAGAGATCGTCTCATTGGAGCGCTGGAACATCTCTCCAACATGCCTGATTGAAAGGCCAGTGACACTAGTGTACAAGAATATGGCAAGTTGTTCCTCAAGAGAGACAAATTTTGAATCAGACACCCCAAGGGCGCGAAGTTCTGATATCATCTGTGTGAAGACATGGTTATGCACCCCAAGTTCACACTGGATCTGTTCTGGATGACCTGTAAGTAGTTCCATCACCCAAGCTTCACTGGAAAGTGCAGAAGTGTGGTATGGCAGTGGATCTCTTGGGTACAGAGCTGCAACTAAGGTCCCAGATGCGTTGATGAGGATGCCAATTACGAGTATTGCATATTGTATGATCAGTTGCTGGGCTTGTGGTAGATCTGGCCAAAGACAAAGTCCAGGGAGGAATTCCATTGCAAGGGTGCATGCTGCTAGGAATGTGTAGTACGTACTATTGCATTTGAGCTCCGCCCACTGGAAGGAGGATGATGCCAAACCAACGCACAGCCCCAACATCAATTATTGCAAATATTTGCCAACTTCCAAGTTTCCGAACTGACTCTTATGTTCCTTGAGTTCCTTTACCACCTTATGTAGTACACTAAGTAGAATAAGGCAAAATAAGCGCACCAACATTTTCCTGATGCAGTTGCCTAAGTAAGACTATCTATTATCCTATTGTTGCATTTGTTGATGTGCTACACGCTAGATAACTGTAACATCCACAACTGCCACATCAGCACCAGATGAAGCCAAGAAGGACAGGGGTGAGGGACACTATGTTTTCACCATGCATATCATAATGTATCCAGCCGGACTCAGCCGGATCCGGGATGGACCTGGAAATTTGAATTCCCAGTTGCTTATGTCATTGTTTGGCTGTAATCGTTCAGCACACATAGAGTATACTTTCCGAAGGACGGTCTTGCCTTTTTTGCGGTTCTACTTTCACTTATATGCACTAGCAATTTGGCAGGCTTCCTAAATGCTTCCCCTCGAATTAGAAAGAGAGATCTTTTCTATTGCTAGTACTGACTCCACGCGAATGGCCTGCTCTTTCCTCCTTGTTTCTCGGACGGTGCATTACTGGTGAGTCCCTCATCTTATGTTCGGCCGAGAGGAGAGCGTTTACTCAGTACTACTACTGCGGCAGGATCGAAAAACTTCTGTATCATACAATTGTTCTACCGAATGAAAATGTCGCCACCCGCTTTCTGTCATCAGTTTACTCCACATATTGCAGTAACATATCTCCGTATTATACGGGTGAACGGACATGCATAATATACCGTATGATACGGGCCAGCGGACCATGGGCCGATGGTAGATATGTCCTCAACTGTGACGGATGGGCCGGGAGTGTTATTATTCCTGATGGAGACGGGTGGGCCCAGGTGGGGAATATGTGAAGTAGATGGGTGGGCCGATGGACGTGAATTTTCAATAGACAGATCGGCCGAGGTAGTTGGATATTATGTAGGTGGGTGTACCAAGGTAGATATGTATCAAATAGCCGGGTATATCAAGGGTGCTTGTTATCACAGACGGGTGGGCCCAGATATATATCATATTAGACAGGTGGGCCGACGAATTAATATTATTTTGTAGACGGGTGGGCCGACATATTGGTATTATGTTGTAGACGGGTGGGCCGAGGGAGCAGTGAAAGATTTATTATATACGGGTGGGCCGACAGTAGACATATATTGCATAGATGGGTAGGCCGACGTGGGGGTATATAATATGGACGGGTGGGCCCAGGAGAATGATAATTGTAGACATGGAGCTCAGCTAGTTGTATATCATCCAAATCAAAGGAGGTAATAATTCAATGTCATCTAATGATGTGGTATGGCACGGAGCTTTGCAAAGGGGTGAAGTGGAAACTCGAGCGAAGGGTACCGAGTTCCGAGACCCGGGTCTCGAGAAATGAATATGTGATGTCCAGCACACTTCCAAGCAATGGATGATAATAGATCTTTGAAAGCCAACATCATCCAAGCCTACCAAATGCCAAATGCCAAGTTCCGACTACCGAAAATCGAGTGAAGCGTACCGATATCTGAGCCCCAACTATTGAATCCCGAAAATCAACCATCGAGTCCCGACTACCGAGTCTTGAAACCCGAGTCCCTAAGCCTGAGATTTGAGTCCTGAAACCCGACAATCGAGTATCAAGTCCCGACCAACGAGTCCTGAATCGAGTCCCGACACCCGACACCCGACACCCGACACCCGACACCCGACACCTGAGATTCGAGACTCGAGTTCCGACTATGGAGTCCCGGGTATCGAAAATTGAGAGAGGTGTACCAAGATCCGAGGCCTGGGTCTCGACAAACGAATATCTGACATCCAACAGACCTCCAATCATCTGGTATTTCATTGAGCAATAGATGATAATAGATAATAGATCTTTGAAAGCTAAGATCATCTAAGGCTCCCTTATCTGATCCTCTCTATCTCCACCCCCTTTAACACCAAAGTGCAGACATTCAGGATTCAGCTTCTGATCTCACAAGATCAATTCAATCATGGATGTTTCTTCCACTTCCGATGATGAAATAACCCTCTGGCGCACTTGGGCCCTGACTGTCACTCATGTGGCATGTGATTACACGGAACAGAAATTCAATGCAGAGAAGACAGGAGGAGACCCAGTTATACCTTCTCCGAAACTAGACACTGATCTGGTGATGGCTTGTGATCAATTGGTTCATCAGCTCATAAAGGCATATAAAAATCCCAGTGAGTCTTACTGCAGGTTCGGAAATTTCATTTTATCAGTCAAATTGCTTCAACACAGTTTGGATGCCAATTGATATTGCAAGATATAGCAAATTGATCTCCCCGAAGGACACGGGGCATAATGAAGAGAGAGAGGCAAAGTTGCTCGAGAGGTGTCCTCCCGGGCATGAGGGCACAAAGTTGATCGACATACCCGCGACAATTCTTGATGCATCCAGTGTCATCATCGCATGGTACCTCCCAGACGCCTTGACCGATGCCACCCAGGTGTGTTATATATATAGTGTTACTGGATGGATATTGAACATCAAATGGTACGTACAGAAGGAAATTTGGGCGGCCTCTGATTTGCTAGCTCCCATGCTCGAAAAAAGCATCAAGCTCGATGGGATTTGGCGTACTAATCAACAGTGGTTCACACCAAGCTCGGAAAATGATGTTCTAACACCCGGATGTGTTAATTTATCTCCGGCGTGGTTTCAACAGTGGCACGAGGTAGGATCTGATGAGATGGCAATCTCGGTAGTGAAACTCACCAATGCCATAGAATCAGTCTGATCTGGAGGTATCTGCATCATTGAAGGGACCATCCTCCGAGAACATCCTGAAAGCCATTGCGAGGCCAGCAGCCATTGCCACAGCGGCACTCAGGGTGATGCATCCTGAGCAGTACTGGGCAGGGTTGCAAGCCTTTGTGAGCCTCAGAGAAAAGGCACGAAGCAAGGAACTGCCGAAGATGTCAGAGACTCTCCAGTACTGGGCAACGGTGTTTAACAGCCTCACTGTCATATGCAATCGGGAAACCCCGAATCACCGAGACCACTCATCGATTCCCGAATGCTTTGATATTCTCACTAGCGTTGGGAATTATTCTAATGCTCGGATGAGTATGCCAAGCCTTCAGCTGGAGTTCATATACGATCCGGGGTGCATGATTGCGTTTTCAGGAAGGATTGTCAGACATGGGGTTCATGCAGTGGAAGGGGATTGGATTGCCTGGGCATGGTATATGAGGGATGCTGTTCATATTTATGCCGGGATTCCATCATGTGGATGGGCAAGGTTGGATTGGAAGAAGTAGAAAAGGTAGTGACCCATGTTAGTACCCACCTTCAAATACATGATACTAGATATCAGGCACTCTATCCTCGAGATACGGGTTTCGGGTCTCCGGGTTTCGGGACTCGATATTTGGGACTTGGGACTCGGTGCTCGGTAGTCGGTAGTCGGTGCTTGGTGCTCGGTGCTTGGTGCTCAGTGCTCAGTGCTCGGTATTTGTTAGTCGGTAGTCGGTAGTCGGTAGTCGGTGCTCGGTGCTTGGTGCTCAGTAGTCGGTATTCGGTAGTCAGTACTTTCAAGTTTCGAATTTTGTTGTTGTTTCCAATCATTAGTCTCGAGTGCCGAGTGCCGAATTCCGGGTGTCGGGACTCGATATTCGGGACTCGGGACTCAGTGCTCGGTAGTCAGTAGTCGGTGCTCGGTAGTCGGCAGTCGGTGCTCGGTGCTCGGTATTCGGTAGTCAGTACTTTCGAGTTTCAAATTTTGTTTTGTTGTTTCCAATCATTAGTCTCGAGTGCCTGAGTGCCGAATTCCGGGTGTCGGGTGTCGGGACTCGATACTCGATACTCGGGACTCGGGACTCGGGACTCGGGACTCGGGACTCGGGACTCGGGACTCGGGACTCGGGACTCGGGACTCGGGACTCGGGACTCGGGACTCGGGACTCGGTGCTCGGTAGTCGGTAGTCGGTAGTTGGTGCTTGGTGCTCGGTAGTCGGCAGTCGGTGCTCGGTGCTCATGGGTGTCGGGTGTTGGCACTTGGTGCTCGGGACTCCATGCTGCTTGGGACTCGGTACTGTTCGGGTGTCAATATTCGGGAATCGAGACTCGATTGTCGGGACTCAATGGTTGGGGTTCGGGTTTCTGGACTCGATTGTCGGGACTCGGGTTTCAAGACTCGGTAGTCGGGACTTGATGGTTGATAGTGGAGACAACTTCGGGTCTCGATATTGGGGCCTCGAAATTTGGGACTCTATGTTCGGGACTCGATATTTGGTATGCAGAACTCTGCATATAGCAATAGGTCAGGTATTTGAAAGTCATTATGTAATTTTCAGTGCTGATTGCATCATGTACAGAATTTAGACTTCAACATTGTGAACTGAAGCATTAGAACTACTCTGGTCCCCTTGGTTTCAATTTGGTTAGGACGGCGGTGTACATCTGAATCTCTACCATCTTTTCACGGATCCCAGCTTGTTGATCCTCAATCACTGTCAGGAGGTGTTCCCTCATCCACTTCAGTGCCTTCAGTGTTGCAACCGAGCTTTCATCCACCTGCTCGGGAACAACAAGACGTTCGTCCTCAACACCAGACTAGAAAGGATTAGTCATCACTCAAGGAAATTCTGTAAAGTCTTACTAGCCAATGCTGGTAGTGACAGACACAATTAGCGAATACCTGATCCCATGGCCATAATTCGTTTGGGATGGCAGTTGGTCCGGTCCACCATTGAGCACCATAGGTGGATACAATGCGGGAGGGATCCCCCAGATCTGCAACATCTTGAAACTGGCATAGGTGGGATGAAAAGATGTAGTCCGGAACCATGTTCCAGGTGAGCTCGGGAATCAACTGAAGAATATGAGCAACCAGGCTCGGAACAACGAAAATGATGTTCCTTGCAGCTGAGTACTGCAGGATGGGAGTCACAAAAGTCTGTTGGAAATGTCAGCATTTACCACCACAGTCATCACTCTCTTACAGCTATCTCCCATTACAGCCCGGCTTTAAAGTGCATGATCCGAGCAGCAGAAGGCTCCTCGGTGTGGGCAGCCTCCATCTGATATTGAGAGATGGACGCTTGGATGCGAGATGCAGCCATTGACATTGTGGCTGCAATATCTGCCTGAGTGAGTGTGAGGGGTCAGAACTCATTGCCGGAAGTCTGAGAATCAGAAGGGGATGTGGGAGGAGTATGCAATACAGACATGGTGAATGCAGGATTTTGAAGCTGGAAATGACAATGACAATGGCAGTTCGTTTGGAAGTGAAGATATGAGCCACTGGTTGATTGATAAAAATTTTCAAACTCCGACATGGGTCGACCTGGCCAATTCCCGGGACTAAAATGTTTGGGTCAAAGTAGCTGTTTCATATCTTTGGCAAAAAAATTCATTCATCTTGAGCCTCTACAAACCTGCTCTTCAGGTCTTGAAATGCTGCCTGGGCATCCTGTGCAAGCAATGAATACATTTGGGATTGCCTTTCCGAGTAGCATGCATGACCCGGAAGGTGTTTCACCAATGATTCGCGCATCCTGTCACCCCATTGGGTTGCTTTCCACAAGAAAAAGTTACATGTCCAATCCATCTCCAATTGGACCAACATCATTTCTTCCTTCCATCGATCCCTTAGTGCCTTTGCCCTGAGCCAATGAACTCGGTAAACTTCGGACGGGTCCGTCAGCTGAGCGCGGGACACGTCAAGCATGCCCGAACTCACATTCCTCATTCCATGAGTGATCGGGACCCCCAAGGTCGACTTCGACTGACCAGAACCAAGTGAGGGACTCGTTTCGCTGACCCCGGGCATTTGGATTGCTGACGGCAGTGCTGATTTTGAGCTGCTCGCGAAGCAGGGGTTTGTATTTCTGAACCTGGTCTTGCCCTGGCTCCAGTTGCATCACTTGCTTCCTCGTCTTCATATATATACTGGCATGGAGGGACACTGCCTGCTGCACCGAAGTCACCTGGGACCAAGCTCGAGTTTTCAGGGCCTGGGATTTGGCTTGCCTAACTGTTGTTCGAAACAGAATCGCCTTGTTGCACAAGTGAATTCGGAGGTTGTGAAGGGAGTCATTGGCCTGCCCTTCATGAAGAGACATCTCCAGCGGAATGAGATCATCTGCCATGCAGTGTCTGCATCAATCTACCCTGAGGTTTGATGGCAATGGGATTACAGTGAGCTCGGGGGAGTTTGCCCATGTGTCAGATGTCTCGGTGAAGTCTGCCAAGTCATCATTGAGATCATCAAAAATGTCTAAGTTCATGTCTTTGGGATCGTCATCTGCATCAAATCCCTCTCCGAGATGCGTAATAGCAGACCGAGTGAATCCATCGATCTGGCCTTGGAGACGATCACGTTGCCGGGCGATGTCTAACCTCTGTGTCTCGGTAGTTCTTCTACCAATTCTTCGGACCTCGATGAGCAATGCGATTTGAGCCTCTTCAATTGCCAACCCCATTGATATCCATGTCGCCACAGATCTGCGAGCAGGTGCTGCATTTCGGGCATTGCCCTCCTCTAGTAGTCTAAGCTTGATCTCCTTTTTGCTTGGTGCTGAGTGCAAAATTAATTCGGACTTTGATGGAGACAAAGTCAACTAACCCTTCTTGATATTAATCTCATATACATCCATAGCCGCAGGATCACTTATTCTGCCAGACTGAGCGATCCTCTCCCTGGCTAACCACTCTGTCTTTGAATCCCCGGGTGCTGCTTCATCGAGTCTGTCGAAAGCCTTTTCGCTTTCGGCGATGCCATTCTTCGCCTGCTTGTATTTTCGGCAAAGGGTCCTTTTCATGTGGATCATCTTGCAGAAATTGGAATCGTTCATCTGATAATCGAGACATTCCTTTCGATGCGGGGATGACATTCCCTGAGCAGCAGGGGAAATCAGGTTGAGACGTGACCATAGGGTCTCCATGATCTCTCCATCGATCTGACCGATGCCTTCGATAAAATTCGATGCATAACGGACATAGCAGCTGTCCTGATGTCCGTGGATGTGCCACAACCCGATTCCGGGAATGATGGTCAATTCCGGAACCATTTCGAGAAATCGGCTTCGATCCACCCGAACCCGAAAGTGCTTGTTGTATTGACAGTTGATATCATAGAAGGTGACCGCCCTGGTGATGCCTTCCATGTTGTGCCGGGCAGCCTCACAAAGGGCATAGTCCATGTTCATTTGTCTGCGAATGATGCATGGTTAACTCGTGAATGTCGAATGGCTGGGTCGGCTTGCCTTTCGCCTTTCGCCTTTCTGAAAATCTACCATTGAGTGAGGAACAAAGCAACCGTGTCGAGCACAGGCTACTCCCCCGATGCCCGTGGATTCCAGCTTGTGCCGAGCCGCATTTGCTTGATTTACTGCCCGGTGATTGTTGCAGCTTGATTTTTCTAAAGTGTCGGCAGCCTCTGCAAGATGCGTTTTATACCTGTCCTTTCCCACCATGAATCCCAACCCATCCGACAGCCAAACTTCATCAAATGGCTTCATGGGATGCAGGTGTTCGGCTTTGAAATTTCCGTCCATAACAAATGACCAGGTGTATTTCCACCTTGGAGTTGTTATTATCGCCGCGGTGACTTCGGTATCGAGGAAGACTCACTCATCAAGTGATTCATCCCCTGACAAGGACACATTAATCCCAGGCTGAGGACATGCCAGGCAAAATAATGCGAGATCTCCTGCATTCGGGCTGTCGGAACAATGGCCAAAGCCATGCCATTTCATCGTCTTCAACTGCCTCCACTGTCGGGCGACTCTCATGAGCTCTCGATATCAGTCCTTGCCACATTCTTTGTCAAAATATTGTCCTTGAGATGAGAGATATAGCATTACCGTTCGCAAGGACCCCTGATTCGCCTCGCTCGCCCCGGGTACCCAAGAAGAAACCTTTTGGCCCTGCCACAGTAAGTGTCATTTATTCGTCCGGGCCTCGGGCGTTTGCTTACATTATACCAGGTGATTGCCGGCAGTCACAAAGCAGTTGTCGAGCCCGCCCAGCCAACTCCCGAACCTCCGGTGCAGGCACCCCCAGTCATCCCTGCAGTTGACATTCTCATTCCCGGACCGGTGAGTACTTTTAAATATATCAAGTGGGTCCATACACTAATACAACCAACAGAACAACCCATGCTATGCTTGCCACAAGCAAAAATGGCCTTGTGCAACTCAGTCGGACAAGAGGACCGGGGCTCCGTGTATGTCATGCATCTACTGCACGACAAAGAAGATCAAGTGCACCCCCGCGACTATGGGATCCCCGCCTCCTCGCATTCGTGCTTCCTCTACTACCCGGAAGGCGAGGTCCCGAACACCATCCAGGGCTTCGTCCAAGACTCCCTCCAAGGCTCCCCCCGCGTCCCAAACTCCCGCCCCCTCCAAAGCGTCCCGTGCCTCCCAGTCCAGGGCCCAAACTTGCAGTCAGTCTCATGGACTGGCTGGAACTTCCAGTGTCACTGCTGTGACCACTCCCAAGACCCAGACGCATGGTCGCAGCAAGACCATCACTGCCGTCAAGGCACCTGCACCTGCACCAGCTCGTAAGTCACCCGAGTTTTTCATTCTTCACCGTCTGACCTTAAGTTTCCCTTGTAGCACTTCCGTCTTCCAGGTCGGCAGTCCCTGCTGCAACACGCGGCCCGGCAGTCCCTGCTGCAGCGCTCGGGTTGCCCATGCCAGATCTCCATGCCATGTCCATTGTGATTCGAGATGGCACAGCTCAAATCGCTCTTCTCGAGGCTCATGTGGCAGAGCAGGATGGTAAGATTGATACCCTGCAATGCCTCCATGAAGGCCTTAGGCGCGAAATCATCGACCGGCACCCCTCATTCCCACTTCCAGACACTCCTGCCCCTACAACATCCTTGTTGCTTGATCAATCTGGCCCCCACACCATGTCACCCCCAGAATCCACGCTCCCTCCTCTGATTGATCTCAGTATGGAAACTATGGCTACCACACCCGCAGCCCCGACATTCCCGGATGCCTCTGCCATTGAGGGTCTCCTGTTTGACTACAACCAAGTCGTTCACCCAGAGGACCCAGATGCGTCCGGCGACGTTGTGGACCCAGGTGATCCAAGCAACCTTGTCCCAGAATATGACTCTTCCAGCAACATGGATGTTGAGGTGGAGGTGAAGCTTGAAGAGTCTTCTGGGGAGGTTGACATGGCTACATAATTGCATAGTGGTAGATGTATATACAAGTTTTGAATGAATGTAACCTCTGCCAGTCCATTGATTGAGTCACTGAGTTCCGAGTGCCGGGTCACGGGGTTCAGCTCTCGGTACTCGACATTCGAGTTTTGTGTGGAATCTTTCATCTCAAGTGCCGAGTGCTGAGTGCCGAGTACCGAGTGCCGAGTTCCGGGTCTCGGCACTCAGTACTCGACATTCGAGTTTCGTCTCGAGTACCGAGACCCGAACCCTGAGACCCGGCACTCGGCACTCGGCACTCAGTACTCGGCACTCGGCACTCGGTACTTGGTACTCGGCACTCAGCATGTGAGACGAAAGATTCCACACAAAACTCGAATGCTGTCTATCTAATATTTTTCTACATCGGCCCACTCGTCTATCTAATAAACATTTCACCGCTCCCTCGGCCCATCCATCTACAAAATAATACTAATACGTCGGCCCACCCGTCTATATAATACTATTTGCTATATATCTCTCCTCAGGTCTATAATATAATGTCAATCCTACTCTACATATTACCCACATGGGCCCACCCATCTCCATAATAATATTTCTCCCGGCCCATCCGCTATCGTCGATGATATATATAACATCAGCATAGATGGGCCCACCCGTCTCCATCGGAAATAATATTTCTCCCGGCCCACCCATCAACATCGGGAATATACATAACATCGGCCCATAATCCGCTGGCCCGTATTACACGGGATATTATGTAGGTCGGGTGACCCGTATAATACGGGATTTGTCACTGAAGGGGCTCATTTGCAGGCCAAGCGTGCACTTATTTTAGCTCACGACAACCTGATTGTGGAAGATACTTCGGACCACGGGAAACACAAGATCGCGTTAACTCTCAATCAGTCCACAAACAAAATGAGTAACACAGGCACTGCTTTTTCTGCGGGTAATTGGGAGACTGATACACTCGCGTACATGGAACGAATCGAGGAGCTGCCCTTCGACCGCATCAAAGAAATTGTGGAATGATCTCAGGAGTACATGAAGTGTGCTCGCCGCAAGGACGAGTCTAGTATTCTCGATGGTGAAACCCCCGTGAATCCACGTACATGTATCCGTATCTGAAAGCCTCGTATTGTTTCACTTCAATCTCTGCTCTCATCAATTGCTGTCCTACACTGTTTTTAATATTTTTTTGTCATTTTCATAGCACGCCTTGAACGCCTTGACTGCCTTGACCGCCTTGACATCCTAATTTTCGCCTTAGCGTACTTGGATTATTCTGTGTCTACTGAAATAATAACATGCCTTGACCACCTTGACCGCCTTATCCGCTCCTTATCCACTCCTTATTCTCCTTATTCTCCTTATTTCCTTAGTTTAAGGAAATGGATCTCCTTAGTCTCCTAGTGGTGCCGAAGTCCGGTTCGGTTCGGTTCTGGGGCCTCTAAATGCGAACGCCGAACCGGACCATCGGTCGCGTTCAGGCAAGGAGGGCGAACGCTGGACCGGACCCTTGTGAACGCGTTCACAAGTGTTCGGTTCGAGTTCAGAACGCGTTCGAACGCTCGAACGCTACATATAAATTGGCAAAAATTGCAAGAAATACATGAACAGTAAATGAGTAGCTAAATTTCGTCCATGGCAAAGTGTTCATGAGCAGCAGCAAACTCAGCTTGAACCGTTGCGGATATATGGCCTTGACGGTACCCACTCTTCAATAGCTGAAGGGCCTCGAATGTTGTTGGCAACAAACGATTACGGCGCGTGGTCCCAGTGATGCCGCCACTCGAAAAGGCTCATTCAGATGCAACGGCAGAGCCTTGAATAGCGAGGTAATCCTTCGCAATGCAAGAGATGGTGGGATATTGAATGGAATGGTGCTAAAGGCATTTTAAGTCAACTTGCAAGGAAACACGATGCGAAAAAACTCACCCCCCACCACGCCACTATATTCTCAACATCCTCTAATGGGGCAGCAAGGTAGTCGTCGAGCTCCTGGCGAGGTCTTCGGTTTGCGGCGTCATTTGCGACACGAGTTTTGACAGCATCGCGCATCCAGCTATGGCCGTATGACCCGTTGCGAGCAAGCGAGGAAGGGGCCACGACAGCTGGCTCTGCATCGGCGGGCAAGGAATTGTGATGATAGTACTTGTCGAAAACCTTCCGCAAGCTTCTCATGCCCTCGTCGAAGTCGTGAGGCTCCCATTTACCCTTCGCGTATGCCACCTTGTAGTTAGGATCGAGCGCTGTATCATACATTAGATAGGGCATCATAGTAAATAAAATACATACCGAGGCAAACAAAATAAACATCAGTTTCGTCGATCTTGTGGTACCATTTGCGAATGTTGTCGAGGCCAGAGTTAATCGCGTCTGAAAAGTCGTCGAACTTCGAAGAACCAGCCATGTTCTGCCAAGTTTGCTGGAGATACTCGAGGACTGGAATCGCGCGCCATACAGTAGGTTCACGAGTTGCTGAAAATGATTGTTGAGCATTGGCGGGTTCCTGGTTATACAGTAGGTTATGGCGGATTTTTTCTGTTGGTTTGACGGCTCGGCCTGAGCGATGAGACAAGAAGTTAGTTAGCTTGCCATTGGATGCGGGAGGCGGAGGTGGAGGCAGCATGGGGGTGTCGTCGTCGGGATCATTGTACCAATCGATGGCACTAGCATCTTTGAGTTGGCCATCGGATCCAAGTGCGCACGACATTTGTGCAGCAAGGAGGGTGGAGATTGAACCTGTAGTTAGTAGCTCGTTTATACTAAAACTTGTGATAAGAGATCAAAAAAAAGACGCACCTTGAACATACTGTTGCCATGCAGTCGCTTGATGTTGAAGCTTGAGGTACTGGAACGAGAAACCTGCGGATATGTTCTGAACATAAAAGACATTATAGTCTGCATAAAGATTAACATTTGATTAACATTGGGCTTACCAGAACATTGAGTGGATTACCAAGGAAGTCAGATGTTGCCAATGGAAATGTGTTGGGTATTTTGGCTGTGAAGTCAGACCCGCTGTTGATTGTCCCGAGATCAATTGACATGCCCGTTGCCAGAAGATCAGAGCAGATACTGGTGGATCATGCAAAGAATCTGAGAACATGTTCGGATGGGTTCAAACGGGTTCAAACGGGTCCGCAGTATTCAGGCAGCAGCCGAACGCCGAACCTAATAATCGGTTCGGTCCTTGTGCTATGTCGAACCTAGGACCGAACCTGCGGTCCGGTCCGGGAGCGTTCAGGTCCGAACCGAAGTTCAGAACCGGACTGCGGCAACACTATAGTCTCCTTAATTTAAGGACGAAAAACGGCCTTAAAAGTTCCTTATTGAGCAAATTAAGGCAAATAAGGAGCGTTTAAGGAACTCGATGTTTTCCTGATGCCATGCAGATGACCTTCTTGCTGGTCCAGAGAGTATCTCACCTGACAATATTGCCGCTGAATTTACAGCTCTCGAAGAGTTGAAAAGGACTGAAGAAGTTTAGAGGAATCAGAATATTAACGAAGTTGAAGAGCTCGAGGGAAATGCTATTGACTTTGACGCACAGTCAAAACCCACAACACGTTCATACACAAACATACAGTGACTGTATGCGCGTGTATGAATTAGCCCATCTATGTATATACAAACATCTGAAAATGATCTGGCGTGTAAGACCGTGTATATAAGAACAGCGTGTTTTGGCGGTTTCCAGGCGTGTAAGATCGTGTATAGCGAGAAAGAGCATGTTTTTGATAGTATCAACAATACAAAGCAAATGCAACAACAGACGAGAGCATAATGCAGCGAGCGGGCGTGAATGATGCAGCGAACAAGTATGAATAATACAGCGAGCGTGACGGCGAGAACATAATACAGGGAACAGGTGTGAATAAGGCAGCAAGCAAGTGAAACGAGAGCACGATACAGCGGCAGGCAGGTGAAACGAGAGCATGCAGCGAGTACAGATAGGCCAGTGAAGCGAAAAAAATGAGCCCCTCATTATACAGTTGCTCCCTCGCCCTCTAGAACTCCTTTGAGTGTACTGGCGTCTGTGTTCAAGGGACCGACAGCAGATTCCGAGTCGTGGTTTGGCATTCTGGTGTCTGTGTTCGAGGGAGCGACAGCAGGCTCCCGGACCGAGTCGTGTTTTGCAGTTTTTGCGATGGTGAGTTTGTTCAAGTTGGTGTATTTCTTGTTATGCAAGATCTTGTCAACAATCTGCAGAGTCAAGATGATGCAACACGCACCTGTCTTTCTGCAAGATCGAGCTTCTTCCAGAATGTCTCAAACTGAGAATTGGTTCCACCTTCATGTTGTTGTCCCCATTCGATGCGGTAAAGTCCTCTAGATGTCAAGTGAGTTGTAAGTGAATCGCGACATGATACTGCATGATTCACTTAGCCGTTGTGCGTGTTTGCTTTCCCGCGACCAGTTCCTTCCTTTTTCCAATAGCAGGCCCGGGCCCGGGATCGTTGACAGTCGTTGTAGATTCGACTTGGGAAGAGGTAGACACATCAGCAGGAGTTTCGTGCATCACACGATTCAGGAACTGGGAGAAAGACAGCCTTGATCTTTGGCTGCCAGGAATTGGGACATGTGTGTCACCAGACCCGTCGACATTAGTAACCGGTGCATTGACGCTACTGCCAGACTGAGCTGTGAGATGTCCTGGTGAATTGGTTGCAAGGATGCTACTTGGGCTGGTACTGGGAATGCTTGGAGTAATGACAGTAGTAGGTGAATCTGTGGTAGAATTATCGCCTCCAAAAATATTCTCAAGTGGATTGAGGATCTGTTAAACACGGTATGTAAGAAGTTATATATTGAAGGAAAAGGAAGCTTGCCTTGATTTTTTCGTCGGCAGTAGACAACGGACGGATACTGGTAATGGTCATTTCGAAATCGAGTGCAGATTCCGAGTCATCTGTGACACGAGGTTGGGAGAAGCCTGAGTGAATGGGAGTTGTCTCGATTGTCGTTGCATCGGCACCCTGATGTAGTTCCTGAGTTCGGAGATCAGTTTTCTTCTTCTTGATGATTTGTGGGGACAGAGCAAGTGTAAATGACCGCGGGCGTTTCGTGTTAAGTGAGGGTAGTTACGAGTCCTCGTCACCGTGATATTCATTGAATGCCTTGCGTGCCTTTTCATAATCATCGTCAGCGTGATTGAGATCAATATAGAGTCGAATGGCAAGTTTGAGGGCACGATCATCGTCCAATGAGACACACAAATGAGGGGGGTTGCGCAAACGCTCAATGACTTCATGGCTAAGTCCCGTATGAGGATCATCTAGGGAGGCACTCTGCATAGCAAGTATGTAGGCAACCGAGCGTCGAAGGTCATCGATCTTGACATTTGAATATATGTCATTTTCAAGAATCTCTTCATCAGCGTCAAGGGGAGGTGGGACATTTGGCAAGGGATCATCTTCGTCCGGGACATCCTTGACAGTTGTACGAGTAGCATCTCGACTCGGAGATTGACTGGAGTGATCTTGTTCGAAGGGTGCAGACAGATCATCAAAGTCACCATCCTAATAAACTGGTAAGCAACTATTTCGAATGTAAAAAAACAACCTACATGTCCATCGAAGACATTTGCGTGATTGAGTCTGTTCTCCTCAGCTGCCAGTGCACCTTCGACTTGGTGATCCTCATCTTCAAGTCCCTTGTCTCGGCAAACAGTCTCTTCATCATGTTCATCTATGTGGGCATTACCATCAACGAGGTGGCGCATGGGAATGTTCGAAGGAGGGCCATCCATCTCAAGACGGTACCTGCTGTGAGATCTGTAGACAGAACGAGTTACTTGTATTGGTGCGCCTCCACATTTCCTGTAGCAGGAGCAAAGGTATGTGCGCCGGTCTGCTGGCATGTTATGACGGAGGTACTAGCTATAGGATCTGTGGATAGTGAGTTTTGCGAATCTAAGTTGTAACTTCGATCGAGGCCTTGGGATGGTAAACACGACACTGATCATTGAGAATTAGTTATCTAGATACAAATAAAGATTGTGAAGCGCTCCGATATGAAATAGCCAAAGTTGTGGATGGGCGTGCGTGTACATGTAATCCCTCTGTATTAACATGTACTGTTATGTATGTAAGGCTCACGTGTTGTGGGTTTTGACTGGGCTTTAGCGGGCGCTACAACTTATTAAGGTTAAGGTTAAGGTTGCAAGAGCTGGTAGTGAGAAATTAGACGTATGAATCAAACAAAGACCCCTAACCCCTATTGTTATCAGCAATCACTACTGCATTTAGTCATTATATCACACAAATACAATCTTCATTGATATCAATGTTTTTGTGAACGAATGTGGCACCCCGCGGCGAAGTCCAAGCACAACGTCTGACAGTGGTTTCAATTATTCGGCATGTCAGCGACAGTTTCTATCAGCAGCTTTCTCCTAGCTACAGTTACGAGCTCCATCCCCGCCGGTGGTGATTTCATACATCGCTCGATGGACGAGATGGATAAACTTATCAGGAACGAACTCGGCGAAGATGGCACGGTGACTGGGAGTAAACGGGTCATATGGGAGGAGAAGCAAAGAGGCCTAAAAACGTCCATCCTGGATAAGTTTCTACCATCGGAACTCACTATCGATGATATATTGAAGATGCGATATGCTCGCAAGCTAGGGCGTGAACAACAAATCATTTATGGAGGACATTTAATGGAGAAATTGCGGAGTGGCGCCTTAAAATGGAGACTTAGTACTGGTGCCTTCACAGGTTCATTGAAGAAGCCGAGGAATTCACGGTGGGATGCCAATGCGGACTCGCAAGATCATATGAGCGATGTTGATGAGGTAGATGAAGATGGAGATGCCATGATGGAAACCGATGTCAGTTGGTCACAGGAATCGTATCGGGCCGGGCAAAAGAGGCCAAATCCTGGTACGAAGTCTACAGAGGAGAAGAACTGGGAGCGCCTCTTCAGGAGCATATACTATATCATGCGCAACTTAGTCACCGAGGCCACTGACTCACGCCAGTCGAATGTGGGCCCTAAACCGAAGAATCCCCTTCCCTTCAGCCGTCTACCAGAACCGCGGTTCTGGTCATCCGAATATGCAACCACTCCCATGCCAGACGCCACCGATTCGCGCAAACCTGACTTAATCCTCATGGATTATAGGTGGAGGAGCCGTAAATCTGGAGAAAGAAGCTGGGAGGACGTTCTTACAGTGATTGAGATCACCAAGTCCGAATTGGTGGATGGACGAGAAAAATCAATATACTTGGGGATCACAACCAAAGCCTATCTTATTTTGCGAGGGCAACCGTGGCGCCGTTTTGTCATTCTTTTTAGTATTGCAAACCTCCAGCTTCGCGCTCATTATCTGGATCGCTCGGGGATAATCATCTCAAAACCCCTCCACATCATTCGGAAAGCCGTTCGTTTCATCGATGTATTGAACGCAATGACGCTTTCAGACCGCCCTGCCTTGGGGTTTGATCCTACTATACATGTTTGCGACACATTCTGCACTGCAACTCCTCACGATGGACTACTACCTGACAAGGCCGGTGCTATGCCGACTGGCGCGATAGGGTGGGTAATAGATGACGACAGCAATGTTTACTGGATAATGGCCGTTTTATGGAAAAGCCGCGGGCTTTTTTCGCGCGGAACAGTGTGTTATCGTGTTCGAGATAACACCAACACTGAGTATGCGTTGAAGGACTGCTGGGTGGACGCGGAATCCTTAGAGCATGAAGTTGAAGTCCTCGACCAGATTAGAGGTGTTCCAAATGTCGTCCAGCTGGTGAAATATTGGGACGTCAAGTACGAGGGGCAGCCTGACTGTACATCGAGTATTCGTGAATACCTCGGTGGTTGCCTCCCGGGTGCACCAGTATGCCAGAAGAAGATTCATCGCCGCATGCTTTTGACCCCTTGCGGACTGCCGCTAACAACCTTCAAGTCTCTTAGCGAGCTCGTCGATGTTTTTAAAGACCTTGTGGTTGGTGAGTTCTATTTGCGTTTATTGAATTTAAAGTTATTCATAATGACGGCTACTTGTAGCTCACGAAACTTTGGTCACGGAACGGCACGTTCTACACGGCGACTTGAGCCCCAATAATATCATTATTCATGAAGGGAAGGGTTACTTCATCGACTTCGATCACGCCAAATTCCTGAACAAGAGGAGAGAGAGAGACGCAGATTCACGTGGTACTGTGAGCTGGTTTCGATCTTTCCCTTACGTTTGATCTCATATTAGTTTAATTCAAAGGGAACCATACAATACATGTCCTGTCGCCTTCTCAAGATGATGGGAGCCACTGAGCCCGCCCCCACCTTATTCGTTCACACAGCCTCTGACGACCTGGAGTCGCTCTTTTACATTTTCCTCGAATTCACCATCACATTTGGCGGGCCCGGGCCGCAAATGACGGGCGGGGGAGTGCAGCCAGATAACGCCATTAGGTGGCGCATAGCCTATGCGTCACTGGACCGACATGGTCTTGGAACTAGCGGAACATTGAAAAAAGAATTCATCACAGATCTAAATTCGCGTTATAAGCCGGCCCCATACTTCGAAGCCTGCCACCCCATCCTTGAAAGCTGGCGCCTGGCAATGCGAGCCGCGATAGACAACGGAGGCGAGGTATCCCACAGGGAAATCATCGATATCATAACACGGGGCGCGAAGGACATTGCGGACCCTCCTCTCCCTTCTGGTCCTCCCTCCATGTCCCTCCCATCCCTCGCCTCTCTTGGCCCTCGTCGTCCCGGGCGGAATAAGCAGGTGTCACCTCCGATTCCTGTCCGCCTATCAGCACCATTGCTTTCTTCAAATGCAGGAGCTTCTGGCTCGCGTCCCAGGCAGAAGAGACAGATGCTACCACCATCTCCATCTAATGCACTTCCTCCCTCACCTTCTGCCTCCATGTCAATGGCTCAGGAACCTGGTAACCTTCGTCGCTCCAGTCGGAAGAAGCAGTCTTAACCAGGAAGCGGTGCAGAGGTTTATTTCTGTAGCACCATCTACTCGCTGATTATCGACTCTACAAGGAACTGTCTACATTGCGTATGGAACTCAAGAAAGCGGTCATGTTTTTACCCTTCATACTCGCCTTCAACGTCTTCACGAACGAATAAACTGAACACTATCTTTCGCGCTTACTTCTCAGGCCGCGTTCCTTTTCTCATCTATGATAACATCAGAGAGCCCGATCGACAGCGCTTGCGCCATGACACTCAGATTCCAGGCTATACTGTCCTATTCATGCATGATATAACTAGGATTGTAGTACTGTAGTCATGCATGCTTTTACTGTAGCGAGCCCTCAGTAGGATCACAGATAGAACATGCACGCTACCATGCATGACATGAAGCGCAAATGTGAAGCACCGATCATGCATGCTACATACTAAATCTGATGGGCCATGCATGACACGGTGCGTGCCATATTTATTACATCGTAGCGCCGCGTACGCGCCAGTTCCCGACTCCGCCGGCTCGTTCCAATTAATGTCTTTCTTCAAGCCTTTGCCCACGTTACTCTTTAAGTTTGACTTGTAAGCATACTCGTATCCTGTTGTATCACATTAATCTTCGTGCTGGGCAAGACTTCACTCCAATTCCGATTTCCAATCACTATATAGCTGATTATTTTGTTTCGAGTCCAGCTTCTTGCAATGTGTATACTCTCGTTTATTTAGCAGCGTCGAAAGCACGCTGGACTTCTGCGGTCTACAACCACTATGAAACATCGCTCAAGCGCCACACCAAACGTAACGGAAGTCCAGACTATCTCGAGTTTGTCTTCACATGTCGTACCGATCCTGCCAACCATAGACCCCATCATCGAAAGCGTATGCAGACAGGTCAAGGCACGAAGAATCTCAACCAAGGTGTCGTGGAGTGTGCTGCGCGGCGCGGTGTCTCAACGTCGGGGGCTAATTCTACAGGCGCGCAACAAACAATAACCGGATCTATTTCAAAATATACAGCGGAGGCTCATCGTGCCTTGATAGCATTGCGCTGTGCGGTCAATAAACGCCCATTCCACTCCGTCGCCGACCCTCTTTACATTGAAGAGGTCAAACTCTTGCGCCCCGATGTTCAGGTCCCATCTCCACGCACAGTATCACGCGACATCAACACCATCTACTGTGAGGCATCTAAAAACGTCAAAATTTACTTTTCAGTGAGATTTATTGTAAAGACTGCACTGTTGTGGCTGATTATCGTTGCAGGAACATGTCGGCTCAATTCACCTTGTCATCGACGGGTGGTTAGCACCTTTTGCTTACTCGTACCTTGGGATTGTTGTTGTCTGGTATGATGGTGGCAAGATCTGGCGGTCAACACTTGAGTTCATCCGTCTCACACAAAGTCACACTGGAGAGTACCTTGCAAAGGTAACCGTTGATTGTCTCAACCGCTTTGGCCTTGAAAAAAAGGTGTGTTAGCACCTTGTAGCCTCGTATTTGATGGTTTGAATTCAGTCGTAGTTTCACACAATCACGATGGACAACGCCAGTAATTGTGATTCTGCTGCAGAGCATATGCAGAAGCTTATTCCGAGTTTTCGTGGAAAGGCTTCACGTACACGGTGCTTTCCACACACAGTGAACCTCATCGCGAAGGTATATTTAATTTATCTTGCACATATCACGTTAATTTTTCCATGATCAGGCTTTCCTTTCTTTCTTCTACCGTCAGCCAAAGCGGAAACGACAAGTCAAGGTAACAAAACGAGGCCGTAAATCTCCCCCCAACAACAACAACAATGATATCAATGATATCGTGACTCTTGAAGATGGTTTGGAAAATACTGAACTGACTCCTCTAGAGCAAGAACTTCTTGTCGAGGAGTGTGGTGGCCCTGCAAACTCAAACTCTGAAGATTCGGCTGAAGCGGCCATGCCGTCAACAGCTTCTGACGAGGTTGACGAAGCAAAAGAGGCACATGATCGTGAGGTTGTGAGGTCTGTTCGCCAGCAAGCCATTGAAGCAGCTTGGGAGGCCAATATTACCATGACTGGACCGCAAGAACGCGAAGCTTTAGGCATGTTTCCGAAGGTAAACTTGTTTTTGGAATGTTGAGTGAAATAATACTTACATTGCTAGATTGCTGGCCTGGCTCGTAAACTACACGATTCACCTACATTACAAGATAAGTTCGAGAAAACCGTGATATTTAAGCGCGGGGAAGATGCTCAGAAACGTCGCCTCGATCGTCGTGTTCCCACCCGCTGGAATTCAGATTTCGCATGTCTTACAGCGCACTTATATTTCAAGGATGAGGTTCAAATTTTTACGTCTATATCGGAACATGGCTTGCGCGATTATGCGCTCACGACAGCACAATGGAAACTAGCCGAACACCTTGTACCTGTTCTCGAGGTGCGCTCAGTATCTTTCATTCACAAATCTTCATGCCAAACTTGCTCTACTAGCTTTTCAATGACCTCACCAATGTATTCTCGCAAGCCGAGGTACCCTTAGTCTATGATGTTGTTCCCATGCTCGAAAGCCTCGAGCATTCATTGGACCGTGTTTACAATGCCACCGAGGAGCCAGCTGTCGTTCGAATAGCTGCAAAAGCTGCCCTCCAAATTGTCGGCAAATACTATGCCCTGACGGATGACAATGAGGTCTACAGGATCGCCATTGGTGAGTAAATGTGATACGAGCTCCGTGGTACTGTATTGATTATTACTATATAGTGATGTGTCCTGACAGAAAAACAAAGTGGTTCGACCGGAACCTTGACTGGCACGATAATGACCGCACAGAGGTTAAACGAATTGTTCGCCAGTGATGGACCGAGTCTTATGCAACACTCACATCACCTGTCCCAACCGTGACCCATGCACCCTCAAAGCTGCGGCGCACAGCATCAACTAGTAAATGGGCTGCTGCAGGCAGTGACGACGATGACACTTTCATCTCTCCTGACTCAATTGAGGCATACCTCGATGCTCCATGTGTCTCAAGAACCGAGATCCAGGCTGCGGGCGGAGTTCTTCAATATTGGGAGAATGCTCGTGCTACTCGGCCTCGACTGGCTCAAATGGCCCTTGATTTTTTGTCCGCACCTGGTATGTAGGCTTACGAGTGGTATTGGCAGCAATCTAATACTCTGTAGCTTCCTCAGTTGATGCCGAACGAGCTTTCTCTGGTGGCCGTCTGCAAGTCAACCATCTTCAACACGGTATCAGCTCCCAGACCTTCAAAGCACAGGTTGCTGTTGGATCGTGGTTTAACACACCTCTTATGCCTGATCTCGGTGTCGCCACAAGTATCATGCGGCAGAAGATGGTAAAGGGCAAGGGGAAAGAGACAGGACGGGCTGATGCCATCGAAATCGACTCTGATTGATAGTGGTTGTGGATATTGTGTACTACCTATGTCCCTGCAAGTCGTATCTACAGTTCCCAACAATGTACATTTTGTCACCCGCGGGTGACCCGTACCATCTGCGGATCCACCCGTGGGTCCACCCGCACCCGTGGTAATCTCACCCGCACGGGTGCGGGTAGGCCTTCGAAGTTCTATCTACCCGCGGATTGGGTACGGGTGTCACCCGGGTGCATCCATGTCACACCCTAGTTTACGGGTTGTATTTAGTTTGACGGTGCCGCCATTGTAGTGACCCATCATGACGCAGATGTATCTGTTTCATTGCCACTGGCTGATTTTGAGACCGTTGGCTATCGCACTGTTCCATCATCTGTCGACTCTTCCTTGGTTCGTCCCAAGGTGTTTCTTTTTCGCGCTCGTTGGAACAGTATCCCGCTTGGTTCTATTCCAGTGAGGAGACCGTCAGATCACACCTGGATACTGTTTTGGCACATCCTTTATCTCAGCCTGTCTCAGGCGTGGTAGGTCTTTCTGTCGTCCGTCATACCAAATCCAACTTCCTCGCCGCCATTTACCACCGCTTCATTGAGTCACATGCATCGTGGTGAAGTCTGTTCCTGACGTTTTGCCTGAATTCGCATCTGTCCAGCTCCACATGAATGTGATCTTCACTTTCTGCTGCTGCTGTGTGCTTCCTTTGAAGACATGTATGACTCTGAGGTTGTCGCAGTGCTTCGTCGACCTCCCCCTCCTACATATGTAATGATCATTCTGTTGGCGATCTCATGGTGCCTTGGTCGTCGTTGCTCACCGGGGATCACACATGCACATGACAAGAGTCACAAGATCCAAAGCTGACATAATAGTTCCCACAGGAATTTTTGTAGAGAAAATGACATTTCTTGCAAACAGAACCCAGACTGGTCGTGGGGAAACTTATGTGGATGAGACGAGTCCAAAAAATCCAAGCTGAAACCAATCAACAAGACGTTAAGGTTGAAATGCATTGGTTGACGCCAGCAAAATTGGTTACCGGTTCTGGCAAGCTGACATAATCTTATACCCGCAGAAATTTTGGTAGAGAAAATTTTATTTGCTGCAGACAGAACCCTCCCCCACTAACCGTGGGAGTCGGGAATAATGCGCAAGGCCGCACGCGGCAGAGCCCGCTGCGGTCAACTTTTTGTCGAGCGTTTTATGCGGTTTTACGGTCACGTGGTTCGCTCACGTGACCTTCGGGTTCCGCCAGATTCCCGGTTCCTTGAACTTCCTTCATTGCGACGCGCGTCGTTTCTCGTTGTTGACAATGGTTGTTCTCGTTTTCAAATGCTCTCGACTTTCCGAGCGCTCGGTGTCTTAATAACCGAGGGTCTTATATAAATACGTGCAAGAATGTAATGACACCACAATTACACTGGATAAGACTTCTTGCCAGTCCTCGATTAACACGGTCTACGACTTTTCTTCTTTCGTGGTAGATAACGTGTGAGTTCTTGGGAGGCTCGCTAAACCAATCAATTAGATTAACTTAGCCGGAGCTTTACTATCTCTGATTGAAACTATAAACTTTGTCTAGGAAATACCGTCTAGACACTTGAACTGGTTTCCTGGATATACAATAAACTATTGAGAAGCTGGTCTCAAATGTGACTACGTTGACCAAAGCTCGTGTTGGTCAATATACAAATACCTGGTGAGAACGCTGGTCTCACAAATAACAACAATGACAAATGAGAAACAAACAATGACCAAAGCTCGTGTTGGCCAATATACAAATACCTGGTGAGAACACTGGTCTCACAAATGACAACGATGACCAAAGCTCGTGTTGGTCAGTAAACAATACGTGGTGAGAACACTGGTCTCACAAAACTGGGTTTCTATCGCGAGAAACTTATGTAATCTCAAGGGAAACACTTTCCCTGCACTTGCCTGGACAGTTCTTACAAAGGAAATGGGCTTTGTAAGCAGCAATTTGTTCAGACTGAAGCTTCTTAGGTAAGAGTTCAATTGGTTCAAGTGGGAGGTTCTTGAAAGCCACAAGTGGGAGATCTATTTTTTTGGGGGAGAATGGGCTCTCCTTATATACATTTTGTGTGGGAATATTATGTAAGTAAAAAGGTGATGTAATGACTTCAGAATGTGAGAAGAATATTCCAAAAACTGGAGCAGAATGTTCTAGCAGGTGCAAAAGAACATTCCAGAATATTCATGGTGGGATAATGACATCATCCTGAGTCACTCTGAGTCACTATGAGTCATTATGAGTCATTGGAATGTTCTAGCAAATTCCATGGAACATTCTGGAATTGATGACATCATTATGACATCACTATGACATCATATCTTTCAACAGAATACCTGCAGGAGTGTGTGTGAAGTCCTATGACATCATTATGACATCATACCCTGTAGGTATATTTTTGTGAAGCATCTGATCAGTCAGAGCATCCTAATAGAAAAGTAAAGTAAAGAAACACTAGAGAAAACTACTCAGAAATAATGGAACAAATAATAGTACACAATACGCGGGCTTTTTAGATAGGTTTTTGTTAGGCTTTGAACTTTTCTCTATGGGTTTCTCTAGCCAAAGTGAATAAGCCAAAGGAAAGGCAATACCTTAACCTTCAAATTGCTTCTCCTATCAACTAGGTCATTATGTGATTCCCATCTCACATATGACTTTTCTTCAAAACATGGTAGATTCATGAATCACTGAGGGAAAACTGAAAATATTGGACCAAGGTTTGATACCAAGGTATGGGTTGACTAGTCTGAGGACTAAGCTAACAGACTTTGTCTTTTAGGGGGATACCTAGTAGTCATGTCCATGCATGATTCCCAATTCATGCAGGACATCGGCTCGAACGGATTGGACGAACGATAAAATAATACATGAATCCGACTATTTAAAACAACGTTATAACAAAGCAAATCGACGGATACAAAGGGCAAAGACAGTTAGACTACAACAGCCGCAGTGTGACGAAAATGATCTAGGGATACAATTGTTGAGTTGTGGGGACAAACCGAGCACGCGGGGAGTGACGGTGCGTGAAAATACAATGCGAAAAACATCGAAATGAGGGGGAAAATGAGAGTGTATGAACGTGTGTGGTTCGTGAATCGTGGATGTGGGGGTAATAGCCTTCAGTGGGAGGAGGATGCTCGGACTTCTGGGCGGCCGTTCTTGCTTGCTCGACCGGGGATTTCTCCGTGTCCCTCACGCTGGCGCTGGATGGCATCGAAAAGTGGCTTGACACCGCGGGTGGCCTCAGGGTATGCTTCCAGAAAAACTTGATGGTCCCGCTGCAGCCTGTTTGAGGAAGTGTTTGAGTTGCAAACAATCGGGTGCCGCTTCTGAACCTGCCGAAATGGCGTGAAGGCCACTCACCGGTAGAACTCGATAGCAATCACCTTGCGGATGTTCCGCTTCACGCCAGTGATTGTACACATAGGGCCAGTGTACCACTCCTCCGGCCAATCTTTCAGTGCCTTGCCGCCAATGGATGCTGCAGGATCCTCCCACTGCTTTACAGCAGCTAGCCATGCCTCTTGTCCACGCAGGAGGTCAGGGATTCCGACGCCGGGGATGGGAGCCGTCTTTTTTGCTGCACCACGGCAATGCTGACGGTGGTCAGAGGGAGGCACCTGCAGCGCGGGGATGATGCGAGGAAAGGGAGAAGAAGCCGAGGCTACAGGAACCGGGCTGGGTATCGAAGAAGTTTCTGTGCCACTCAGCAAAGAGGGTGGATGGGTGGCCTGATGGCACACGGTTGGTTGGACTGAGATTGGAGGTTGTGAAGGTGACGGCAAGAGTGAGGGATAAGGGGATGAGGCCAGAGAAAGAGTTAGTTTGTCTAGGACTTCCTCGACTTTACCAGACAGGCGGTTCAGTTCGCGATCGAATGACATCTTGAGTTCGCGTGTTTCCGCTGCGGTGATGGGTGCTGTCAAAATGTGGTCACCGTTGAAGCTTTTGTCGCCTTCCCGAGGAATTGGGCACAGCGCGTCCCGGTGATTTTTCTCGTATTGGGTGAGCTCGTCCAGAAGGTACCGTATCAGCGTATCAACCTGTCCAAGTTGGGAATCAGTTCATGTTACAGATTAGCAGGCCAACTCACGCTTTCGCCTTCAGCCCACGCACCCCACCAATTGTAGATAGTGACCAGCGCTCTCCAAGGGGTGCAAACATAAACCGATACCTCGCACCACCTCGGCGGAAGTAATGGCTGGTGTACCTGGCTGTCAGCCCAGCCTCGGCACAAATCCAGGTCAGCGTCTTCATGACAGCATCATAGGACAGCATTATTGCATTATAATGACATGGTAGCCCGTCCCTGAGGCAATGAGGGCAAAGCAGCCCAAATTCAAAACCTAGCGTACCGTGTCCAGATCATGATTCCCGTTGTCGAGAATGCGCGCACCATGAGGTGCCGCTGGGCCAGAATCACGTCAGCCACGTCAAGGGTTGACCTGCCTTCAACAGACTGGCAAACGTGACTGACAATTCCATCTGGACACTGGCTATAGGACCAGGCCATGAGTTTCTGCATGTCCTCGACGGTCATGGCCAACGCGTGATTTCTGCTTCCACCTTCGGCACCCTCATTGTTCTTGAGGACTTCCATCATATCCTGTGCAGCCACGGACAAGGCTGGGTTTCCTGTGACCACCCCAGTGCCCTCGTCGCAGTGATAGGGACCATGGTAAGTCTCACCCTTGCTGTAGTATTTACGTAGAGTCCTGAGGCCTCGAACGCATGCACAGAAATAGATGAGACGTATGCATTCTTCCACATATCCTTGAATGCGGAGAAGATGCCCCACATTGTGCTCAAACTCCGTCCCTCCGTCAATCCCTTCTGGACAAGGAACAGCTCGAGTGCCGATGCTGAGTATCTGTTAGGGATGATGTCGAACGTGCGACTGTATGCATCGATATCGGACTTGCCATCAGCCTGAGAGTGAGTGCCCTCTGCTTGGGCAGTGTTAAGACCATACTCAAGTGGTATCGGATCCGAAGGGCTTTGGCCTCAGCTCGTGCGCTGTGCCCCTTTCCCGAGTATTGCCCCTTATTTCAGAGCACCAAGATATCACGTCTAGAGGGATGGATAGGTATCGTAACGGATCCGATAAGACTTCCGGATATCAGACGTATAGGGTAACGGCTAATCCGGATTGGATCTGAACTAGAAACTAACGAGTAAGACTGTCCGAAGACAGAGGCGGATGTATAGACTATCGGATTCAATCCTAAGTCTCGGAGTAGACAAGAGTATCGTACTCAAGTCTGGACGGATAGCGGAAGGACTTAGAGTCCAGACAGGATGAGTGCAATCTAAGATGATATTCGAACTGATCTTCTACAGCGCAAGTACAAGGGTTTATATACTACGGATAACTAACGGAATGATCAATAAGCACAGGTATGAGGCTATGTACGAAGTATAAGCAAGGTATACATAAAGTGTATTGGTAAGTCGGAACGGGTAAATCATGAACCGGAAATGAAGTACAAGTTAAAGTGGATCAGTAAGAATAGCGGAAGTAAAGGATAACCGGATTACCGGTGTACAGGAATACCGAAAGGAGATGAACGATAGTTAGAGTTATATGAACAGGAAATGAAATGAGAATCGGATCGGATCTGTGGACCGGACGACGGATGTGTCCAGCGGATCTGGATCGGATCTGAGATCCGGATCTTCGGATCTGTAACCGGATATATGGTATATGACAGGCAGTTCTCTTCTGCTCAACAACATCCACGAGAAACCGTCGGCCCCATTCAAGATGGCTGGCGTACTGCAATCGAGTCCCTTTCGCCTTCAGCAGTGTTTGTCGTGCTTCTTCGCGCTGTTCCTGAAGAGCTGAGGCCGAGGCAGTAGCTGCCTTCTGTCCTGGTTTATTTATGGCCGCCGCGATTTTCTTTGTTGTGCCCCGTGCCATTTGTTTAAAGTACAATAGAGTATAGAGTATGATTAGGATAAATACGATCGAGCGGATGAGAAGGAGGTGTTGTACGAGCAGGGTGTCACTCTCTAGATGTGAATTATAGGAGTCAGTACATATAGAAGTTCAAACACTTAAAGGGGTTTCTGGCTGCATCTTCGCCTTTTTCCACAGCATCAAACAGCAGCGCCGGATTCTAAGCAGGACAGAGGACGACGACATTGAGGACGACAGCATTATGGATGATAGCGTCAAGGAAGACAGTGTCAAATTGGAGGAGGAGGAATAGGTGTATTGCCAAGAGGCCGTAACTTAAGAGAGTCCCTATTTACGTGGAAGCCCATCTGTAGCAAGAGATTGAAGAGTTGAAGTGCACCAATGACTAGAGAAGGATGGTCCTTTGACGACAGAATTTGGGAGTGCGGTGCTCGTTCAGACTTGCCCTTGCGCCCTCGCCCTCGACGTGTTCTGTCCGACACTGATGTCCGTCCGCGATACATGAACCGTTAGGACCAAGGACATCACCCTTGAGTAAAGGTGGGAACTTGGAGCGTAGTTTCTGGATTTGCGTAATTGAAGCTGCTGTTGCCCGCGCTCTGTACAATGCTGAAGGAATGCTAATGCTCGCATCAGTACCAGCCAGACCATGCCATCGAAGTCAGGGAGAACTTACCCCATGCATATGGATGGGATGCTGGTACAATGTACGTCAGATAAGTAAGCATCGAAACGATGGAATATACGTACGGGTCCACCCACACCAGTGGTCGACAATGTCAATTCTACCACTTTGTTGGCCTTGAGAATGATGACGCTGCCATTTGGCATCAGATCAGAAGCATCTTGAGCTCTGCTGAGAATCTGGAGTAGGACAGGAACGGTGGGGGATGCGAATGAGACGTTGTTGACGTAGAAGATTCCATTGTCGATGGAAACTGCGAGGTTGAGGTTGATATCAGCCGCTCCATATTCTGGAATGCCAGGAGCAGAGGAACCAGACACGATACGAGTACCATCCGGTGAGAACGAGACTGAGTAAACCTCTCCAGTGTGCCCCTCTAAGGGCTCACCCAATGCTGAACATGTGTAGCCTAATATTAGCCCCGCGGAGGCTTGAAATCGAGGAACTCACTCTTCTGACTTGTTACGTCCTAGGGGGGTCTTCAATCTGAATTTTGAATTTCTGTGGGAGGCGCGAAACATGCAAGTGACGGTGAAAGGGGAACCAAGAAGCATGAAATAGAAAAGACAAAGGACGTACGTTCAACCGCGTTGGAATCGCCATTCAGCACACACATAAGATACAGTTGTTTCATTTCTTTCTCGAGTCGGCTTGGGAGGCCTGGGTACATGCTTGAGCTGCCTGAGAGGACGATGTGTTTGTACAGTCCCACTCAGGTGTCAACTGCTGCGGCTTGGATGGTTAGGAAGAGCATTTCTGGGTGGAGGAGTGAGATAAGTAGAGCGGGAGATATGAAAGGGTTTCACTCACCTGCTATGCCAGGTTGATCAAGATCCACGTTCGCAAACACGGTGTCACTTGCAGAATCCAGCTCGATCGCCACAGAGTATAAATCAATGGCCCTGCTGTAGTCACTTGCAGCGAAGGCATCATCTCCGTTGGCAAGATATAGGGCGCCGTATTCCTGCTTAAATGGTGAGTAAAACAGGTGAGGATCAGAGCCTGCATGACAATATGAACTCCAGACTCGCCGTTGGACCAGAAGATTAGAATGCAAGGGCTGAAATGCCACGCAGCCAACCACATCTTCGGTCACAAAGATCAGCTTTAAAGGGATGAGCACAGGTGTTTGGTATACTTGCCTCCGTGTGCATTGAAAGTCATCTCTGGGGCGATATTTTGCAGCGAAATCAGATATGACTGTTCAGAATCCAATTCGTCCGAATCACCAAGGTCAAACATCGAAACATATCCATTCTATAATCAGATTGTTAGCCAGGAAGCCTGAATGGTGGATATCTGTGAAAGTCGAGTACCTGATCACCGATGCTCAACAATCTCCAGCACAATCTATGTCGAATTCAATTTTTTGATTGGTTAATGTTTTGCGAGAATCAGGGGACATCCTGAAAACCTTCACAGGTACAGATGTATCACTGTGAAGGTCCCATGCATATATAGCATTGTGTCGACAAAATGCAGCATACAAAATATGCGGTTTTGTCGGGTTAAACTTCAGCTGTAAGGAATGAGATAAGCTTTACTGCTAATTCTCCAGGCGACATGCCTGCGTGACTCCAGAATGAGAATATGCGCCTCCTATAGGCATGATGGCTGCTTGATTTGACTCCAAATACAGCGCAATATTGTCCATTGCTTGTGAGAAAGGTGTTAGGCTGCCGATCGCGTAGTAGTCATAAGAGGAGGAGAAAGCTATGCTGGATACGATGCCTGAAATTGGATCAACATTCATACGATCTAGGAAATGTAATATATTGCCTTTGAATCCATCCTTGTTCTTCTAGGAAGGCGTGGTCGGGAGCCGATCGCCCTCCCCAGGTTGTTGTATGTCGAATATCTCGATGGCATCTTCGAAACCGCAGTATAGCCTTGATGTGGGTAATGCCCGTGGTGATTATTATCAAAATAAACGGAGTTTTCATTACAGGCTTACTTATTGGCTGTTAAGTTGAATGCGAGACTATGAGGAGTGATGAACCTTTCACGATGATCGATAATCGGGTACGAGGCCCTCAGCTAGTGGGGTCAATCAGCAGTCTGACGAAAACGTATATGAACACTACCCTTCCATCCGAAGCATCCAGAAGCTTCACTGGACAGTCACGCACAGAAGCGACGAAACAGTAAGCTGGAGCATTGCTGGATGATGCCCCAGGATACCAAGCAAAATTGACGACCACTGAGGACTGCGAGAATGTACGCTTATGGTGAGCGGAGAACTGTGTGCCTTCAGGACGCTTTGATAGGTGAAAAACCTAAATCATGCACAACACGACTGACCTTGAATGTCTTGACTTCAGGGTTTTGGAGGTGTCGTTTACTGTTGAGTTTCAAGGTGCGAAGTTCGGGTGCGGGGAGGATGTTCCAGATGGGTTGGGTAATGGCGATGATGTCTGCTGCTTCGCCTGTGTATTGGACTGGGGGGTCAGTAGGTATTTCCAGAGTACCATGGAACTGAATTACATGGGTGGTGTCGAGGGCCGTTAGCGTTAAACAAACCGTGCGGCTAGATCTAGATAGTGCAGGACAAAGAGTGTGCGACCGTGACAAATGGTCATGCTGCCTCGTTAGGGCAGCACCCCTGGTCCGAGTGTGAGGTGCATTGCTACATTTAATGAAAGGGTAAAACCTACACACCTCTAGGGAACATTCAGAGTAGCAGAGGTAGTAGTGTGAATGTGAGGCTAAAGTCAAAGCAGAATTTTGAGGCAAGGGAACCAGAAATGCGATTTTTTGCTGCACTGCGCGCCGCATTTTACAAGAAAAGAACGGAAAGTAGTGGTAAAGTGCCCGCCGCGCTTTATTTTACCGTAAAATCTTGGGATTTTACGGGTGGCTGAGAGCTCCGGCGGCAGAATTTTACATGGGCAGGATGGGCGGGCGCTCTCAATCATTTTCGCCAGACAATTAAGCAAATTCAAACATTTATATTGCACAGGTGCACGTATAATACAGGTACAGGTATACATATATACAGAAAGGCAAAACGAAAATCACGCTGTCTTTCTGCGTGGTGCGCACGCCAAAGTTCGACGGAATCGCCTTGTAACAGCGCAAGATCATTGGACGCGACAACCATGACACAACTTGGGCGAGCCAGGTCGGTGGGTGGTCGGTGGGTGGTTTCAGTGCTTGCAAGCAGTCCTGTAGGACAGGCACTAGTGTGGTGCGTCCTACAATGCGAAGGCGACGGAACGGGAGCTGCAGACCTGCACGAACTAATGGACGCGTCCTTCTAAGTACTAGAGACGCGTCGGGTTGCTGATGTGTCAGCGAGGTCACGTGTTTTGGCGTTTTACACGCCTGTGGTAAAATGAGGCAATAAAACCAACTTTTTTCCGAGGCACAAGGTGCATCGATTCGATTGCCACTGCTACAGATACAAATATCATAGAGATCAACAAGATCAACTCAACACAGACTTCAAGTGCTATAAATATAAGTACAAGTTAAGATCAACCCAGACGAGCCACAACCCAGACGAGCCATGAGATGGAGGCGAGCGCTACAACAAGATGGAGGCCAATGCTACAAGTACAAAAATTGAGTTGCGAGATGAAGTCGCGGTTAGTCCATTTTCTCTTTCTCTTTTCCCTTCCCTCCCTTGTGCTTCTGTCTGTTCACATGCTTGTTTTTTTTGGTGGGGCTGATGGTGATGTCGAATGTGGAGAATCCGGCAATGATGGAGTCGTCTTTCGACATGTCAACGGACATCGTGGAAAGGATGGGGATCATGCATTCTTCGACAGGTTCGTCAGAAGGATCCAGGACCTTTATGGCTTGTACACTGAGCTGGAAAGTCTGAAAGGGTCCATTAGTGACCGTTTTGGATTTCAAGTTGGTACGCACACTGGTCAGTTGGCCGTTCTGCACCATGTTGTATATGTGAGTGTTGCAGATGGCAAGAACAAGCGCTCCAGGCCTTAATTTCGAGTAAGTCTCGTGCATAGGGATGAGCTTGCCATTCTCTGTCGAGTCATAAATGTTCAGCTGCTTCAGCTTGTTCTGTTGCAGCTGAAAATGCGACCCACGGTAGTCAGGCAGGATCCTCAGGTTGTGTAGTGCTCCTGGAGTGACTTTTCTAGAATGAGTGGATTATGTGCAGGAGTGCAAGGATCACGAATACCTTTATCTGGAGCAGGTGTTGGAATGTTCACGTTGGTGCTCGAGGTCGCTATTGAGCTTGTCGATGCTGCCATGCTCTGCTGCCCTACCATACTGTCCTCGATGTTCTTTCATTTTGTTTGTTGAGGAGTGGCATCCTGGTTGGCATTGATGTATTCTGGTTTCTGTCGGAGATGGTAAGCAACAGTGAAAGTGGAACTCTCTTTTTTTTCCTTACCTCATAGATGCGTTGCGAAGTCAGTATGATAAGGTCCGAGTATTGGAGGTCACTGGCACTTTTAGTGATGCATGCATTTATTTTCGAACCCTGTTGAGTCTATTAGTTGTTGTATGGTGTTTTGTTTGGAACTGACCATTGCCACTCTCTTGCTTTCCTTGCTGACCCAGTCCTCAATCGACGTCAACTGATTCTCCCATATGTCTGTCAGATTTGGGGAGCATAGTGTTGGTTTGGAAATTGCCCATTTCCATTTGACCGTGATAATGTTTCATAGCCATGAGTACAGTAACATCAGAAGAGCCCGCTTGGGTAGCTGAAACTTTTGTTCACTCTCTAACAACAGAAGATGACAGAGAGCAGATATTATCTATAAACAGTTACTCAGACATATGAAGATGATTATTGGCACTAATACACATACCTTCAGGCTGGAAATTCCAACTATGACCACCAGAAAGTCAACTGATGTCCGTTTCTGAAGGCCTTTGGAGCCGAGAACCATCGTACTTCACATTGACAGATGTGAGCCAATCACAACCGAGCTCGACATCGCATCCACTCAGATAGACAGATCGAGAGGTCTGTCGGGAATTGTACCATCCATCCACAGTAGGAATGCGCACCGGCCCAAGAGCAGACTCTACAGCCACTCCGTGATGATCAGAGACAGTTCGCAGCACATTACAATCATGCAGAAAAGACAATGACACAGTTGAATCAAGACTCGCATCATCGACGCGAATAACAGCAGGGATGTCGGCAAAAGATCCGAGGACTTGATAAGAAGACATAGACATAAGTAGTCAAATCAAAGACTAAGAAATCAGATCAATGTGCGCAGGCTGAGCAAGTGTTCAGGACAGTGTGAAACAAACACCTCAAACAGACATGAATCACATGACAAACATGTTTAGGGCTGGAGTTAACTCATTTTTACGCCAAAAGTGAAAAGATGACACACCGGCGGTTTGAGAATTTTGCCTCGGGGAAGATTTTGATCAAAATGAGAATGATAAATTACCCATTTGTACTTTGAATTTTACTATTGGCACAACAGAAAATTGTGACTGAGGGTAAAATGACAAAGTGCAATAACACATTTTGACACCAATTTAAAGTCCATCTAAATGTATAAAATACTCAAAGTTTTATCGTACCCCAAATGTAAACTTGTACAATCCTATTTTATCCACAGATAGATCCAAAATTTTGAAGCGCAGCAAAATGTTCTGTAAAATATTATGTAATAACAGGTGTTTTGCCATGCCGAGAAATTATGAATTCACCCTACATTTAAATGAGTTTGGGAAAATGCAAAGTTTAAGCTAGGGGAATTATTGGTGGGCATTCATTGGGTGCTCACTAAGCGCTGAGCATGCGACTGCTGTGCTCGTCATGCCTGACAGTCTGAATTTAATGTCAAATTGCGACAATAAAGCCATGTAATTTTGCAGCAACATTTGTAGTATGAAACAATATGTAAACATGATCCCCTTATGTGTGATGAGTGACCTTGTGACAGAGACATTGAGCAGAACACATTGAATGGAACACATTGAATGGAATGCGTTAATCATCGAAAGCGTTAATCTTTAAACACCTTACTACTATCAACGATGGCTGAAGCGCACCCAAACATAAGTCGGTAGCTCTGATCACACACAAAACTAACACAATATCTGCAGGCATTTGATATTAATGAAAACGAAGTAAGTCAACTAGTGTCTGAGTGAGTTAAGTGAATATACTAATTATACTTTAGCCTATTCATGAAGAAGTGGAGGAGCGAGCTGTGAACATCGGTGGGGAACAGGCTGGAGATGTAGAGGCGCAGGCTTGGGATATGGAGCAGGCTGGGACCTTTGAGGTAACACCATCCACGATAGTAAGTCTACTGCTGCCCATCTACATTAGTGAATTATAATATGTATAGGCACTATGGAACTACACACAGGAAATCGCACAAGACAACATGGACTATGCGTGAACTCATCCGAACACGCCATGTCCAGCTCACCCACCCATCCAAATATCATGTTGTGACAAATGCCTCCTAGTGTTGATGGTGGAGAATAGGCGTGATGCGGTCTTCCAGCTATGGCAGGAATTGAATGAGATAGAGCATATGTTGGGTTTAGAACACATCTAGGGAGGGAGAGCCAGGGAGAGAATGGCAGTGACATGTAGATCTTATGACTTAGGAACTGATTCACAACAGACTTCATTTCTGGATGCCACACACTGATTGGTTTCCTGTTGGACCTGCATCAAAGCGCCGTTACAGTATTTGATATCAGTGATGAAAAGGTAATTTAGAAATGCATGCCCACCTCTTGCACCCAATACAAATGCCCACCAACCTCCCACCTGAAAAATTCTCTAGATTAAATAAGTTCCACCTGCCTGCCTTACACTCGCTAAGCATAGAGGTTTTTATAATATCTATCACTATGTACACAATTTACAGGTATGTCAGTACACCAATTTCTTCTCGTTCTTTTCCATTAAGAACTTAATCTGTGAGACCATTGTGATCTGTTGAAGCGGGGCGTCTCTCAGGGTTGAAGGACATGTCGAGTCAGTTTCAAGGAATCTGTGTATGAGATCATAGACTTACTTGTGACATGAAAGGCACGACAAAGGCGTGATTAAGACTGCCACACTGGAGAATGAAGAACCTAAACAGGAGCCAGGTCGAAACGGGGTAGAGACTCATGTCTCTGCAGGCGCATATGGGCCAATTTCGCGCCTTTTCATGATGCACCCACTATCCTTGCAATGTGCTTCGAACCTGACTTCCGCGCTACGCGCACTTTGGCGCATACCAGCGCATTTGGGCGCGTTACGGTGCACTCCATCGCACTTCCTTAGGATCTGTCACCTGTCCTCCACATGTCCTGTCCTAGTCCTCCAAGGTCCATTGGTGCATTTTTCCTTCATCAGAACTCATGCTCCATCACGCAGGCACTATTACTTATCATCATATTTCGTTATGGACCCTGACTTACCTCACCACTTACCTTAGTACTTCCTATTCGGTTCTGAGCCCTGGGAACTCGCTTAGCGTACCTACACGTCACCATGTTCGTTTTCCTGTCACTTACTTCCATTCCACCACCATCTAAAGTGTATAGCTCGAGTTTCTATCTGAATACACCAGTTTCACTCCAATTGGCGCTTTGACACCCTTAAGTGTCTGTTTCCACATCTACCAAAGTCCTGACTTCCCCCATTGGTTGCCACCTCCACTCGAAGCACTCTGTTGTGATCGCACGAAGTGCGCTTTGACATTGAAGTGCGCATTTCCGCACTTTCCGCACTATTAGCACGTTTAGGCGCGTTTAGCCAACGCTCTTCGCTTTTGAGTGCATTGATTGCACCAGTGTCCCACTTAGGCCTCGAGACCGAACCACTGGTTATAGATCCCCCTCACCTTTCACTAGAGGAATCTTTCTCAGTAGCAATCCCCTTGGGATGATTTTCCACTCGTATCCAGAGGAGCACTTGAGAGCCCACTTCCCACTCTTCCCCATTAACACGCAGCTATCATCCCTCGCCCTCAACAGGCCAGATCAAAAATGGGAGAACACTAAAAATAAAACATAGTTAGCACTGAGAAGTGATGATGACGAGAAGGGTTTTTACAATTAACAATTCAAGTGGGCAACAAGGAGTGCCAGGAGCTGTTATGTGTGTGATTCATATTAAAACTTACTCTTGAGCAACCATGATGTTCCCAAACTTAAAAGTTGCTAGCGTTGGCGATGAAGCTTTTAGACCCAGTTGGTGGATGAAGTTGACAACACACCCTTGAGGAAATTCTTCAATTGTTGGGACAGGATGAAATCTGCATGGAGGTCCAGCACACGAACATTGTTCTGCTTCGAAATGGTAAGAGGCGGACTGCAACCTACACTCCTTGAACCTGATCAGTGCTAATATATGTCACCACAGAAATATTGAACTCACTGTAGAATGAGAACCATTCCAACCCTGCTCTCAAAGTCGAACATGAGACAAAATGAAAAAAAATTAACTTGAGGCGCACTAAGTGCAATTTCCATTTTATTGAGCACCGGATGGGAACTTATCACGTATCGTAAGCATAAGATGAATACATGACGTGCAATGTACTAGCTAAATGTAATTTGCCGAAGGATATGAGGCCATCTAGGCCAGCTACCAAACTGAGGATCTTGACGTCATCCCCAGGAGCTAGCCTATGCTTCTTGCCAGATGGTGTGACCTGTACCTGTACGGACATCGTGTCCTGCAAGGGGCATAGTGACTTAGTATATAAATGACGTCCGCTTGGCTTGTCCATTGGATGCAATTTTTGCAGGACGGCCACATCATTATCAGGCCAGTTGGATGACCCAAGGTGCTTGTTGTAAATATTGACGACGGCCTCGTGTGAGTGCAGGATCTGCATACCCATCTCCTTCTGGTAAGCAGAAGACTCCAACAGGAAGCTTTTTGCAACATCAATTATCTTCTGCTGTGCAGCCATGTGCACTGGTCCAACTTCCTCCAAAACTTCCTTCAATGAGAGTTGCAATTCCACAAGTTTCTCATGTGCCTCGTGGGGGAGGACGGAGTACCGATGTGAGAAGAACTAAGCCAGTTCAAGGACAAGATTGTCAAGCTGTTTGCAGCCGACAAATATATATTCTGGCAAATATGTCCTCGCAACAAGCCAATTCGACTTCACACTTCCTCCAGACCCCACCAACGGATCAGCATCGGAGACCTGCATAATGAATTGTGTCTGGTCAACAATGGTCATGTAGTTCTCCCTGTACATCAATGCCGTCCACAGGACGACATACAGACTGGATTCCAGGTCATCCTCCACAGCATGGACGGCACGGCTATTTTTGACGAGGTGAGCAGACATGAACTGCCAGGTTCCCTTGGTAACAGAAAGATCAGTACGATGAATTTCGGCATGAAACGAACGTACCGTGCGAGTCGTTTGTTGGGGACCCTCAATGGTGACTAGCTTTGCTAGGTCCCAATCAATGAGGAAGCCCTGCCCTCAGAAGATCACAATATTCCTGATGCTGAGGTCTCGATGCAATATTTTTGCGTTTTGATATGCATCCTGATGGGCTGTGTGGATAATGAGTATGGAGCGATATGCAAAGTTCAGAGCTACATACCAAGCAATGTGTCACGAACAGACTGAACAAGTTGATGAGAGCTCCCAAAATCAATTAACTTCTCACCCATGAGATCGAGAACAAGGCGGTGAAGGGTGTGGGGAGTGACAGCCTTGTTGGAACAAGCCCATTCGGTACTCGCAAACTTGATGGTCTGGGTGTTTTGCTGAGAGATGGGGTGAATCAAATCATGAAATGCGATGCATTTTGTGACATTGCAAATGTTGTGGGACTTCAATAATTTGTAGGCCTCACCTTCTGGTAGGACATCCTTTATTGTCACGCGCCAAGAGTCCTTAAACGTCATGACCCTGTTATTGGCTATATCAAATGCAGGGCATGTGCAAGTCCAGTGGCCAACGGGCGGAATACCTTTTGCCACAGGTTGGGGGATAATCAATGTCAGCCAGTCAGAGTCCTCAACATCAGGATCCTGAGGGACTGCAACTTTGAACATGCGTGTGGCACTAGCAAGGCTTAACACTGTCCTTGTGAGGGCAGCATCTTCAGCACTAGTGGGCGTTATGGAAGTATCGATGCCACATAGCGCAGGCGATGCTCATGCAAAATGATAGAAGAACTCAGCCAAGTGTGACTTGTGGTTGTAATCGAAGATGTTTGTGACAATAGCACCCTCCCTATCCCATCTGATGATGCGAGCACAATTATGGATAATGAGGACGGAGAAGGTGTGGGTGCGATATTGAGCAGCAAGCTGAGTGGAAGCATAGCTTGTTATTTGACCCAGTGTATCAGAGCCCTTGTTGGTCTGAGATACAAAAGATTTATTGACTTCGGGATATTTGATGAGAAGGATAATAGAGGATAAGACTGTTACCCATATGGGTGGAATGACAGGTATAGATTGATGCCCCCGTGGAGTGTGCGAGCATGCAAGACTACCCGCCGAACATGAATGAGCTCGCGGAGGTCTTCCGGTGTTGCATTTGTTGGTGTAGGGGATGTTGTGCGATCTTCATGCACATCAATAGGATTAGTGTTGATCAAGGGAGACACAAATCTGTCAAATAGAGCTTTCACATCCCTAAACACGGGAGGACAAGAAGGTCAGTTGAGCCAGAATTTGAGCTTTGCAGCCTGGATATATGAGTGGAGGAGGGTTGATTCTTGCTGACCTGCGAGCCATCATAAGAAGTCCATCATTGACAGGGAAATTGAAATACTACCAAAAATATGATTACTGGGCAACTGCTGCAGCTGCCCAATGAGGCGCTCATATGGGAAGCACCACCATGATTGCACAGGACCAAAGAGCTGAAGATAGTCCCAGATGTGCAATGCCATATGGCCATTAGTGCGATGTAGTGCATGAGGAAGCACTACCTGCAAGTCCCTCATCCAGTTGACAATGTATCCACGGTATGCTGCTGCTCGAGCTGGTGTCATAGATCGTAAACATACAATATGGATAGCAGATACAAGGGTCATCATATGGTCAAGGATCGCATGATGGCTGGCTGCGATTTCTGAGTTGCAGTGTGTAGACCCCTCGCCCCATAAACTAACTAGTGCTATGGGCAAGTATACAGTCATTAACGTGCGCCATTCATCGGCCTTTACGGTCCCAGCTTTGGTTTCCCCAAAGTTATAGGGGACTGATCTCAATGAAGAGGGCGTATCTGCTGTCCAAATTACATCAGAGATGTGTTGCATAACTCCTGGGGTAGCAATATGCAATTTTGACAGCCCAGGAGTGAAATGTTCCATTTGACACTACAAAAGGAGGCTTAAAATGGGTATGAGAATGCCAGCACCATAAACTACTCACCCAGGCAATAAGCGATCTAACCCAATGGGCTTTGTATACTTTTTTACCGGGGTGTGCGACATCTGGCCCAATGCCCAAGCCTGCCGACACGAATCGAAGGCATCCGGCCTTCTTCGACAACGATCTCCTTTCTAACTCAGATATGTGATCCTCAGTTAGTTGTGTGTCATTGCCCTCAAGGTTGGGAACCGCCTCTGTAAGGAGGGTGTGAATCGACTTGACAACCCTGACATCTTTCTTGCTGAAGTCTTGGGGTTTGTTAAGATCGACATTGAGAAAGAGATGATCAAAAGCAGGTATAGGATCAGCCTTGTGATGTGCAGAGTCAGCTGTAAGACCAAAAAATTCGTGGAAATGAGCTTGCACGAGAGCTTCCAGGAGACAATGCATAGTGTTGACGACGATCTGATGAGAGGGATCCCAGTATGGTAACCTCCAAAGTGTCGACCACCACACCCTGTGTGACAAGAACAACTTGTTGTGCTCAGCCGAAGTTCCAGCATTCTTCCAGAGCTCAGCATAGTGACGCACTTCACTCTTGTCCCGAAGTCTCCAAGACTCGGACTGAATATCTGTTCTGCCGCAAGTCGACCCATGCCAGCAATGACAAGTCGTGCAAAAAAGTGGCTCGTTGGACCTGCTAGTTGAGCGGTCTTTCTTGCTGCTGGGACATCTCTGATGATATGTGGTGGGCTTCCAATGGAAACTAGCAAATCATCGCAAGGCCTGTCCATCAATGCTACCAGGTCAGGATGAGACAGTAGTCCAGCGAGGTAGTCGTGGAAGTGGTGATAGAGGAAAGTTTTTATTGGCTCTAATTGTCCATCAGCTGAGCACTGCAGCAATGGTTCACCACAAGGACCATCCTCTGGAATTGGTCTGTTTGTGCAATTCATGGGGTATTGGGCGCGACTTGAAGTGAGACTGGCCCTTGGTTTATAGGTACAGTTGCATGCTGGACACACTGCATAAGAAGTTGTCTGAGCGTTGAGCTTGAAGCGTGAAATCACGGTGTCCATAGACTGCAGGATCCGAGTGAGAGTGTTTTGACGATGGGATTGGGAATCATTGTTATTTGCCTCCATGGCAAGGCTCAAAATTAGGGACAGAACTCCCATAAGGAACTCCCTGTGTCTGCGACCAATGCCAAAGATGACAACAGAGACAGCATCTAGAAAGAGGGACATTTGGGCAATTTCATCACAATGGTCAATTGGTAGATCATAATGGTGTGCTTCATACATCCCAGTCCAAAGGACATGATCAAGGGCATGAACGAAACTTACAAGAGTCAAATTTGAACGGTTCAGATGATATGGGAAGTTCATCTTCCTTGATGTCGAGTAGTCTATGAATTCCATCACATGACATCTCCAGCTGACTTCTATGAGAAATAATGGAGGTGACCTTGTGCTTAATTTTGCGGAGGGTTGTGGCAATCACAGACAACTCATCTCGGATGGTGCGCAACACATCGTGAGACATTGCAGAGGAAATTTGTGCAAGAGTCCTGTTTACCTGTGACTCGACATTTGTTAACATTATCTGAGCCCTTGACCAACGCTGCATTTCAACCACTTGCAGAGCACAGGTGATATGTCTGGGAACAGCCAAGTTAGCGCCCTCAAGGTGAAGTAAGAGGTGATGCCTCACTGTGTATCATCTAGAGTGAGCCCAGCTCCCACATCAACCATAGCGTCCAGAGATGAGTGAGCTTGATCCCTGTCTTGTTGCACTGGTTCAATGAGATGCTCATTAGGCATGATTCCTCGTGGGTATTGCCAAGCACAGACCACCTTGTTTTGGAGGAGCGTTTTAATTACAGGGGAACAAGTAAGAGATATACAAGGGTACAAGTGAGAGATATACAGGGATACAATGATACGACATTCATACAACAACATTCTTACTTAGTGCGGCTCACTAGCCAGAGAAATTATCCAGTATGACAGCTAGCTCAATGTCACTCGCAGCAAATCTGCACATAATGTTGACAAGGTCTTCAGCAGTAGTCGTCGAGTAGCCTCGCAGACTAACATGCTTGATCTGAGGAAAGGTTCTAATCCAAGCCACAGATAATGCCTGTGACCATGATCAGTACTGGAACAAATTACTTTACGACAACATACTAGTGGTACTCAATATAACTTTTAAAACTTTTGAAAACTCGCTTAAACGCCGGCTAGATGCTTCAAACTCCCGGCTAAAGTTCTGAAAGAACTCGCTTAAGAAGACTAAATCACACTTGGCGAGTTGGCACAAAGTCGGACATTGAAACACTTATGATTTTCAAAGCATGATATATATGATAAACAGGGTAAAGTCGTACTACATAGTATAGTATAGTAGTATCAGCAGAGGTCTTACAAAGTTCCGAATCCAGGTGCTTTTCGATGTCAGACTCCGTCGTTGCCATGTCAATAGCATTGACATCAATTATTGATGGCTCAGGCAATGATGATGGTGATATCGAAGACAATTTTGACAAGCATGAGTAAATGGAAGACTTGTCAGCCTTCTTTAAGCGGTGCACAATCCACTGTAACTGCTGCAGACCAAAGAAGCACTGGAGTGGCTGCGGACCTGGATAGGACGAGAGTGGCTGCGGACCTGGATAGGATGAGAGTGGCTGCAGACCAAGGAAGGACAAGGGTGGCTGCAGACTGAGGGAGGATGAAAATAGCTGTGGACCAAGGAAGCACTGGAGTGGCTGCAGACCTGGATAGGACAAGAGTGGCTGCAGACTGAGGAAGCATTGGAGTGGCCTGCTCAGTGCTGTATCACAGTGAGCATCAAGGTTCGAGGTCAACGACAACACCAGTGACCAACATGCTCAGTGTGAGACGAAAGTTCAGAACTTTCCGAAATTTTAAACTCCGACAAAAAGTACATCACATATGCACAGAATAGATCAAAGTTTTGATCCCCCTGACTCCCACCCCTACTATCACTATGCCTCGTCAATCTGCATGTAAAGAACTCCTGAATATTGTAGATCAGGCTGAACTTGCATTGGCCAAACTACAGTACCTGTTACAAGAACATCGGGTCATGTCAGACTCGTCTTACTTTGTACTTACTACGTCATTTCACTTCGAATGCACAGCTCATTCTAGAACGCTGCGCACGTTTTATTGATACCGTTGTTTCGTCTCTCTGACTCACAACCCTATGCCCTTACCGCCTGACCGGTACTTATCTCTGACTCGTGTTCCCCTTTACCCTTACCGCCTGACCGGTACTTATCTCTGACTCTTGTTCCCCTTTACCCTTACCACTAATACGGCAGTCCTGCCCTCAACCACTTCCTACCTATATATACCAGTAGGGTATCACCTGTATTCTCTAACTTGAATCTACTTGGTTCTACCTGCCATCTGCTAGAAGCCCTAAGCAAGCTTCGCCTTCTCCCCTTAGAACTTCTATTGAGCTCATCGCTTAATAGTCCTTACAGTCGAGAAGAACAATTACAGACATGCTGTTGTAATCATCGATAAAGTCTTCGTCCTTCCAGACAAAGTCTTTGCTCAAGAACTCTTGTGATTGAATGTCCGCTGGTCTCAGCAGACTTCACAAGAGCCCCTATCCAAGTTCCAGTTGCGAACATGCATTGTTCGTAACAGTACCAGGATATCCTAGACGACTGGTCTGATTTTGATAGCGATTCTGACTCCAACTCGGAGGACTCACTCTCGACTACTTCTGACAGTGATGACACAATCAGTCTGTCTTTTGGCTCTGCTTCCCCCCCCTCCCCCTTCTCCCCTATGACAGGGACTTCAGGTTCTTCTGGCAATAGTTCTATCTCTTCTGATGATGTCCCTTTGCCTTATGACCGCCTTCTTCACACCATTAATGCTCTTTGTGATGAGGTAAAGAGGGCTCGTGCATTGCACAAGCCTGATGAGCCTCCTCCACAAGCACCTCAGCTTCACATGTTGGTTCATCATGAAGAACATCGCCCTCACTTGTTTCGGCAGAAACTCCGCATTAACCCTGAGATCTTTGACGATATCCTCGATTATATATCTGATCATCCCATCTTCCAAAACCAATCCAACAATCCTCAGCTCCCTGTCTCCATCCAACTGGCTATTTTTTTGAATCGGGCCAGCCACTATGGCAATGCGATTACTCTTGAGGATGTTGCTCAATGGGCAGGTGTCAGTGTTGGGTCCGTAGTTAATTGCACTAATTGTGTGATGATTGTGGTACTTGATGCCCATGATTAGTTTATCTGCTTTCCAGCAGGTAACTCTGAGGACACTGACCTGGCTCGCAAATTTGCTGAGTCACATACCTGCCCAGAGTGGAAAGGTGGCTTTCTAGCCATTGATGGCTCAACTATGGATCTTTTTACCAAACCTGGCTACTATGGTGATGACAAAACTAAGTAAAAGCGGTGTATACCGCACTCAGCCGCTATCCAAAGGAAGGATGAGAGAATGACTTTATTCACCTAAGTAAAAGCGGTGTATACCGCACTACTACATAGTCAGATATAAAGTAAACATTAATGACAGTAAGTGCATACCTCAGCCACTATCCAAAGGAAGGATGAGAGAACAACTGAGGGAAAAATACATGACAAGGGTCCATTATATGATAGGAACGAGCTTGCTAAGTTACCATGAGGCTCGCCTAAGAAATCCCTAACCTCTCCACTATTACGTGTACACCCGAGCGCCTCCGAAGCGCACTCAAGTGCATGCGCGCCAAGTGCGTGCGCAGCAATGCGAAAGTGCGCTCAAGCGCGTTGAGAAGCGCTAAGCATGATGAAGTGCATATGTGCACAATGAAGGCACAGAGTGCGCTTTCAAGGACGAACTCATCTGGTTTTGTCAGGTGAGACATTTTATGATAGGAAATCCAAGTATTCCCTTGACTGTCAGGTAATTATTTTATTTTATTTTATTTTCATGTGCAAAATTTAATTTAATTCTAGGCAGTCATTTTGCCCCATAACCTTCTCATTGTGGACTATTCTCTGGGTCATCCTGGGAGTGTCCATGATGCATTCACATTTCGATCTACTCATCTCTATGAAGAGCATGCTGACCTTCTACCTGATGGTCATTGGGTGTGGGCTGACAGTGCATATCCATTGGAGCCATGGTGCATTGCCCCTTTTAAGAAGCCTTGCAATGGGCAGTTGACAAAGGACCAGAAGTCATTTAATTATCACCTCTCTAAGGTATTTTTTTTTTGGTGGTTTTCAATTGATTTATATTTATTTAGATTCGTGTTCGTGTTGAACACACATTTGCTGTTTTGAAGGGACGGTTCCAGTCCCTTCAAGAGCTCCGGTTTAGGATTCAGGCTGAGAAAGACCTTGAATTTGCTGTGCAGTGGATCAAGTGCTGCATCATCCTGTATAACATGATCATTCGCTTTGAAACCAAGCATCACAAGAAGGATGGAACATATGAGAGTTCTCTAAAGTGGGCTCGTGTAGAGGGGGAAGATTTTGTTGATCAAGAAATTGAGGGTCCAGATGGTGAAGAAGTAGTTGGTGACAGGACATATGAAGGCACTCCAGGTCAAGCTGCTTGTGCAAGGCTGATGGATGCACTCTTTGACAGTCCTCACTCAGGTGCACAATGTAGGGAAGGATGATTGACCACAATGTTTGATTGGACATGTACTACTACCTAAACACCTGTACAACAGATGTATGTACCTATGTAACATGAATCAAGAAAGTACCAACAATTACAAAGCTAAAATATGTGCATGTAACGAAGACAAAAAATCATTGATGACGAGATGACAACGACAACGATGACGATGAGATGATGACGAGACAATGACGATGAGATGATGACGAGACAATGACGATGAGATGATGACGAGACAATGACAACGACAACGAGACAATGACGAGATGACAACGACAACGAGACAATGATGAGATGACAATGACAACGAGACGACAATGAAACGACAACGAGATGACAATGAGACGACAACGAGACGATGAGATGATGAGACAATGAGGACGAGATGACGAGGACGAGATGATGAGACAACGAGACAACAGAGACTTAACCAAAACCTCCATCTGATGCCGAGGCCTTGTTGGCCTGCATCATTTGGTGGTACTGGATTTTGAGTCGAAGAGTCTCTGCCTCTTTCTCAAGTACCAATGAATGTGCTTCATGGACTCGGATATCGGTCTTGTGAAGGCGAATCTCAGCATCTTTGGTCTCCTGCAGCCGCTGATGGATTAGTCGTATTTTTTGCAGTCCCGATTATGTTCACTCTTTGCATCGAGCTTCGCAATGAAGTGCTTGTACTTGTTATCATGGCGGGACATGGCATCAGAGTGCATACTCTGGATCTCATCCTTCACCTGGTCTACCTGTTCCATCACATCCGATTTCGCTTTTTTCTTCTTCGAACTGCCGGCACTAGTTGGATGCGATGTCTGGGGAGCTGGGGACATAAAGTAGTCCAACGTCGAGGTGGTGTTTTCGTGTTGTCGATGACAGCGTTGATATGCTCCGCGACATCTCTGACGGTAGTTTGCGTCATCCCCCATGGCTCGACAGCTTCTGGGATCCAAATGCCGAACGGCTGTTATAGGAAGATGTCGAGGATTTTTCAGGCATATGGAATGGTGCCGGAGGATCAGGAGGGGGTGATGGTGATGAGGGGAGCTGCCATTTCTTCCCTACAACATGGGGAGGGCAATCGGTCGTCCCATCGACCATCATATCATCACCGTCAAGGTGATCTGGGGTGTCTTCAAGTGGTGCGTCAAACCATCCACTGATTTCTTGATTGAAGTCATCGTTGTCATAGTCGAAGTTGTAATCTGGTGCCGGAAGACCAGGAAGGTGGAATTGGGGGGACATATTATAAGGGGCAGTATGGGAGGGAGAAGGGGGAGAAGGGGGAGAAGGGGGAGCAGAAGGGGGAGCAGGAGTAGGAGCAGAAGGGGGAACAGGAGCAGGAGCAGACAGCATAATATTGAGTGCTTGGAGAGTATTGTTGATCGTATTGCGAAGATGAATTACTGGAACCGTAAGGACAGGTATCGTGCGAGGGATATGGGGGAGCGCAAGGTGACCATTGATGAGTAGAGCCAAAGTGCGTGGGGGGACCAGCCCCACCACACGGTTGCACAAGTGAGTATAATGCACCAGCATGATCAACACCTGGTTTTGACGAATGAGTCACTGCGGCCATGGATGGATTGGAATGCCAAATGGAGTCCAGGTCCGTGTACCATGGCAGCTCCAAAAGCACTGCATCTACAAATAAATCAGTTGAGAACAGAGAAATTGGGGCCAGGGACTCACCTAAGAGGTTATTTGCTTGGGTCCCTTCAGCTGGCATCACACCAGCACCGGTGCTGCCAAATGACACCTTGATTTCTTGTATTTGCCCCTGAGACTGGAGAAATTTTAGTGTCTTTATCAATGGAGTAAAATAAAAAAAGGACATACGTTCCAATGCGGTTGCCAACTGCATCACAGAATTTTTTGGGATTGATGGTGTATGCGGCACCATACTTACTGTGGTTCGCAAATAAGAGCTTGGCGATATTCTGGTAGATCTGGCCTTTATCCAAGCCTGATGGATGGTCGTCGACAGCAGTCATCGCTTTTTTACCGTCAGAGTAGAATAGCACTCTGCAATCAGTGGATTTAGAGACCAGGTAATTCACCAGGGTATCAGTGAGAGCACGGTCATTTTGCCACTGGATAGTTAGTCGGGGTCCAGACCCTCTGGAGGTTTGGGCAGTCCTTGAGAGGTTGATTCATCGTCCATTGCCCTTGAGTGCAATGGACCATTAGCTTTGAGGCTGTGCAGAACGTCGAGCACGTTCACGACGGGCAGGAGGCATGATTATTTTAGAGTCCGCCATATGATGCCGGCCTGACCTTGAATTCTAGGTCATCAGCTGACACTTTAGCTGGGAGTTTGAAGCTGTCTAGCCGGCGTTTAAGTGAGTTTTCAAAAGTTTTAAAAGTTATATTGAGTACCACTACTAATGAATCTCCTGCAGCACCGGCACCCAATATTGAGGCTTCTGAGTAATTGATGGCCATGTGTTCGATGCGAACTGCCGAATGGGAGCCTGGGGGACATATCATTGCCGAATGAGAGTAGCTCTGTGGCAAGGAAACCATGAGATATGAAACACTGTTGCAACAGCTGACACATTGCAGAATGGTGGTGATATACTCGGGTGATACGTCATCAGCTTGCAATGACACACCAAGGCAAGCGAGGGAGGGTGGATTATAGTGACTCCGAAGGACAGGGAGGACATGGGTCAATGGTCCATCTAGCACAGACAAAGAAAGTGTTAAATGGAGGTTGACTTGATTGGTCCTCCAGGCATTACCAGGTCGTGGCATGATGGTGAGGTTAGTGACAGCAGGGTGACGGGCCAGAAACCGAATGAGTGTGGATGGTGCACAATCAGTATCAGCTCGGAATTCAACAAGTGTTGGGATGGCTAAGTACCACAAGAGTTTGTCCCAGTGTGCAGGACTGAGCTTGACGGAACTAAGGCAAAGCTTTTGCAAAGAGGCAGAGCGGATGGTTTGCACTGCAAACGGAAGAAGTTGTGGGGAAAATAACAGCCGTGACAATACCTCAAAGGCTTTCAGATGGTTGGTACCCAGGTGACCTCCAATTTGGGTTAGTCCATTGACAGACGATGGGCGAACACCATCACAGAGACCCATGCATGTCAGTTCTTCACAACCGGATGCACAGATGTTCTCAAGGAATGTGACAATGTCAAAATTCCAGAAAAGCGTGATGTATCATATGGATTTCTGAGGAACGAAGTGGAGGAAGTGTAAAAATGCAGAGAGCTGTGAGGGTCTCAGATCAAAATTTAACCAACACAACATCATACAGTGGTGAATGAAAGGTATCCATTCAAACCCAAGTAGCCAGAACATCGAAATTGGGGGAGTCAACATGGATATGAAACATATCCTGTGGCGAAGTTGGGAAATTCCTGTTGATGAAAAAGATAGGACCAGCGATTTCTCTCAACAGAGAAGAAACTTGTGTGAGAGAGCGTAGATTGTGTGTGCCTAGAAGACCAACAATAGCAATGAGGACTTCTGCGGGTAGTGACCAAATAAATGTTGTGGTGGCTTTACACAGCTCATAACAGTTTATGCGTGCAATCAAAAAGGGACCGAGTTGACCATCTGCCTTGTGCTTCAAGAAAACATCGGACTACAGTTGATATTAGTGAAAATAAATATGTATCATAAGACTTTCCGTACCGCCTCCCTAAACAAGTGCTTAGCAGTGGGACTGGTGAAGTTGGTGTTGTGATGAAGTATTTTTCTCAGCTAGCATGTCATTAACACTGGTGCAACTATTGGGAATTTGAACATACCATAGCGACAACTCGACTTATGTTGCCTGTGGAATATGATTCCAAGATATGTTGCTTTCGAGGGGATGTCGGCTCAGGTGAATATATTGTATGTTTCATTGGGATGATCATCTGCATCAACGTCAGGCAATAATGTATGTTAAGATCATGTGCAAGTACCTTGAGAACCTAAAGACGACATCAACTTGTTGAATGTCTTTTAAGTGTCATGCACTTAATAATTGTACTGAGAGGTTATTGTTGGATCAGAGAGTGGTGAGAGTGATTGTGTTCTGGGGAGATATGGCACTCCTATTGCATGTTTTGGGATAGCATCTGACTGTGTTGTTTTTGAAAATGTGTCATTTGCAAATGAAAAATGAAAACAACCCTTATCTGAGGCCTGGGTCAAAACATTGACAACAAATATTCAAGCGAGTAGGGGAGACAGTTGTAGGCAAGCTACCAAACACGCCCGCAGTATGCTACTGGTTGTCATGCACTGATTGCTAATAAGATCTAGGAAGTTAATGAAAGTCAGCCATACCTTCAATTGACACTCACTACGTCATCTAAATCACCTCGCAAGACTACCATGATCCATAGAAAACACTTTAATCTGTACACTCGGCCTACATCAAACTATAAAATATCCAACCACAAAAGTGTGCCACTACGTACTGTGCCTCTAGCAAGGGGGTTTGCCCTATATCTCGATGACTATCAGGGGATTGTAAGTGAAGGTCCATATTTGTGATCAATACTAACTTGCCTGAACATTATTCTTAGCTAAATACTCAACCCTTATGGATGGGATCTGCGATGATTGTTGACGAACCCAATAGGTCATCGGAAACTGTACAAGACATCTCGATTTCAAGTATCGATCTAGTGGGCGATGAGGTCAGTGACACCATCAAATTGGCAGGTTCCGATGGAACTTACAGAATTCGAAGATGGACATCTTCCATTTCGTTCCAGAACTAAATGCAATGGCTAATGTTGGCAATGACATTGGAGGCAGTCATATTGTGGGACATTTATGTCCACAGAAACAAATACTTATTCGCTCCCTGCGGAATGTGGTCAACAAATGCATCAATAGTTCTTGTGAAAGAGGGCATCCTACTACCAACCTTTTACAAGAGAGCATCCATACAGCGCTTAAGGTGGCACTACTGGACATTGTGGTGAGCAAGATCATACCTAGCCATCCTCCAATAGGCACAGAGAAAAACAGGCAAGAAGGCGTAAGGCGGTCGATTTTAATTTTGTCATAATTGCTGATGGAATTTATAAGTAGAAGATTAGATCAATTAATGGCAGCCCACCTGGGGCAATACAATCCCTCATTGAAAGCTCAAAATCAGAACCCTCAAAATCAGAACCCTCGGATTGTACACCAGGTGTGTTCACACAAAAATTAACAAATTTAATATCTCATGAGTCCGACTAGGCTCCCCTGTAGGGATGCTGGGAGGATACCTGGAGGAAATACAATGTTGAGAAGTGAAACACTGTATAATCAAAGGAATGAGTCACTGCTGACGACAAGATAAGGATGAGCTCTACACACTGTCATAAATAACCTTGTACAAAGTAATGTCAGGAGATCAAAAAAAAAAACTAAGTAAGCAAAGATCGCACCTAATATAGGGAGTGACTGATGCATTTCAACTCCGCTTGAATGGCAGCGCCTGCTATAATGAACAAGTAGTAATCAAGGGAGATAGTACATACTACAGGTGATATTACATTAAACTATACAATTTTACAACTGACAATGGGTGATTTCATTTTTGTGCAACCATAATTTCCATCCTCTGGAACTTTGTGTCAGATACCTTAAATGTTGGACGTTGCTCACTCAACCACAATGCATTGTAGAATACATTAGGTAGAGCTGTAACTGCCAGTCATGAAGACTCATGCTTAGGATTGTGAAGACGCTTTGTGGGCTTGCTTCCTCTTGGAGTGAAGATCACTGCACCCGCCAAACATTGTGCATCAATGATTTTCATCTCATGACTGAAATCAGCTCTCCAAGGCATGCTCTTCAACCAAAGAACCTGAACTTCACACTCATCGACATCACTCTCATCAGAGCTCATCCCATCTTTATCCAATGTCTCCACAATGGAATGCAAATACATCCACACGGGTAGATCATCCTTTTGCATCACTTTCCAATCACTGAGTAAGGTCGACGTGACCTTTAGGCGAGTTTCGAACTTCTAGGGAGTAACTCAACTGTTAACAACTCGACGAACAACAAAAACGACTTACTGTTGTCCGATGACTCAGGACCCTAGCCAGCCGCAATTGTTCATTCATCTGATCCACTAAACGATCTCCCACTTCTTGCATGTTCTCGCAAGTGCCATCATCATGGAAGAGAGGCTGGGCCTTTCTCCAGCACTTGCAACATTGAAGGAATTTCGCTGTGATATCATTAGTGATTGATTGATGGGACCTTGGGGTCCAGTGGTTCTTCTCCTCCATAGACATATAGAGGGACAAGAGTATGTTGATGACCCGTTGGTTCCACTCTGACTTGTGTGTGGTCATTATATCCCACTGCAGCGCAAGTGGGTCTGGACTGGGACCTGAGCTGTCTATGCAAGATATGACAACTTCCCATGATGCTCCATCATACAGCATATAGTCCTCATCTTTTGTAAGATGGAATGCTGCTTTGAATAGTTTGCAAACATTCACCTGAGGCCATGTTAGCAATGTTGCTGGAAAGAACGAGTCGCGCACCTTATTGTCTCGATGCTGAATGCCAGTGAAACATTCCACAGGGGGGTTAGCATTCTTATGTCTGGGGCGAGGTCCAGGATGGGAAGTAACTTGTTGACACTGAAGGGACTTCACAAGCGCCTCAGCAAGCATTCCAACTGTGACGTTCTCAATTGGAACATCTGCAAATAACAATATTAGGAGATGTCCAGCATCACCACTGCTGGCGGTCCAAGGTTCTTTGTCTACAGGAGATTCTGGACGCTCATCAGGAATCTAGGAGATAAAGTGAGATAAAGTACTGAGATATGACAAATATTGCCTTACTGGCAAAAACCCGATTATGTTAGTGCATGTAGCAATAGGCCTTTTGCCTGTGAGATGACGCCATGCAGGAAGTGATGTAGACGCTGCAATGTGTGCTTGTCAGATTTGACTCTACAAAATTATCAGAGACCTCATCCTGCCCACATTTTGATACGCACATCTAATGGGGCGTTCTTGGAACTATACTGAGTGGTCAAGCAAGTCAATTCCATCTCATGCTTAGCAAACATCCTCTCTCTTGCTACGACGGTCTCACGCTGATATACAGCCTCTTTCTCTGCCAGTACATGATCTCATTCTACATGTGCGGTATTTTGTACTTCATGAATGTCAAGTGCCATCTGACTCTACAAATCAATATTACAACAATCCATGTTGTGAAATGAAGTCGACTCACCTTGAGTGAGACAACTTCATCATGGTGCTGCTGCGACATTTAAGTAATGGCCTCAACTTTCTTGAGTTCAAGGGAATCAAGACTCGCGTGAGTGGGCATTTATCTGAAGATGAGTAAGACAGGAACATACTATTGGAAACAATGCATTACCTGAATATGGCACTTTCGGAGGAGTAGTTCATGGTTGCCGTAATGTAGTTCATGAACATCATCACGCAGCCTAGCTGACTGATCCACTTCTTTGAGAAGGACCCTGGTAGGCTAAATATTCATTAGCTGGGATACAAGTATAGATATTGCAAGGCTGATGCGATCATCATCATTATCTCTCATTTTACGGGTGGCCTCCCAGGGGTTATATAGTGACATCGTAAAGTCCTCATTGGGCAGGACAGACTTGGGTGGGTAAGTGTGTGCTGAGGTTGCAACAGGCTAGGGTGGAGGTGGATAAGTGTGCACGGGATGAAGCTCATGGAAAGGTTAAGACTCCATAGATGGACCAGGATTGTCATTATCAGGACGGGAGGATAGAAAAGTTACCAGATGGGACATCTTGGAAGACGAGTCAGCATTTTTGCAATTTATTTGAAGATAACTGCTCACCTCGATAGGGATGATACAACAACATCCATAACAACAAATACAACAATGTCCGGTATCAAGGGGGTTGTAAGAAGCGATTAGAAGGACAACAATATTCGGTTTGGTACAATCAAATTGATCTTGATACAGTCGGACTACTTCCTAATGCTAATTCTACTTTGATTTATTTTTCTTGGTGTGCTTTTGTCATTCCTTAGCGGAAATATTTTTAAGTTGCATCTGAATTACATCTCCCACTGGCCAATAGTCTTGATAGTCATGTAATTCCAGAAATTGAGCGATGGCCTGAATGGGAAATTAGCTAGAAAGAAGTGTAAAATTTTTGCAGACATACATCATTCTGAACACAAATCAATGCGGTAGGTGTTTGATGTGTCTTGCTCTTGTGAGCATCACAATGCTTGTTGATAGATCGGTGAATGAATTCCTGATGTCATGAATATACATAGATCACATCAATAACCGACTAAATCTTACCTTGAATTGCTTGAAGTGAAGAGCATCCCAATGGAGTGCACCTTCCAAGTTATATCTGCCACAACCCGGACACCCTGCCCCACCCTCTGGTTTGGTGATTTTCGATGTGTTAGAATCCATGGACATCATGGAGGAGTATATTGACAGCTGGTCTGGGTTGTTGAGCTGTGACACATGCTTGGCTGAGAAGGAAACCGCCTTGGAGACCTTAGGGGTGGAAGGACGAGAAGGAATAGGCATTGTTGAGTGAAATGACGTGGTGGAAAAGACACACGAAGGAGGAAGAACATGTCCCCTGAGTGTAGAGAATGCCATCTCTTCTTGCGAGGAGATCAAGACTAATGAAGCAGTCAGAAGAAGTAATTCTGTGTAATAAGTCAACAATGGAAGCAGCCACAGAGGACCATCTGCCTGATAGAAAGCAGGGATGGCCACAGATTTATGAGGCATGATAGACTGAACAGTCGAGTGTGAACGATGCTTTATTGTAGATGGATATGACAAGTACCTAATCATAAAACAAGCGCCTTACGGGAGAACAAAGTTGCCAGGGAGATGTTGCTGCAAATCTTGTCGCCAAGCATTGTTATTGTATACACCCATGCTAGTGTGTTAATATGGTCTCCCATTAAAAGCTGTCGACAATTATGAGCAATTGACTTGCATTACGACCCACCAATGTTTTTCCTATACACCAACAATCCCAAAGAATATCGCCTCAAAGGGCATCTCATCGGACACAAAAATGCTATAAATTGCCTGTCCATCTCAAATAAAGGCACTCTATTGGCAAGTGGGGGTGAATTTTATATGCCTCAGTCCTACTACAATTAGACTTACTAGGGACTAGGCTCCAATGGCATGAGGGTCTGGGACCTCAAACTGGTGACTTCAGCTCCCAACTCGTCACATCATAGGCATTCAAAATCCAGCTGATCCTGTAACATGCGCATCTTGGATCACCCACCAAGAGGTGACATGCGAGACATTGTGCTATGGTACAGGACTGGGTTTAATTGGTATTTGGCAACAGCATGGTGAAGGTTTGGAAGACTTTGACACCAAAATGTCAAAAGAATTGGCACAGGCAAAGAGATTATGTGCCTCACCTATGATCATTCTGGGAATGACACTCGTATTGCCACTGGGACATGTGACAAACACATTCAAGTCTGGTTATTTGACTTCAAGGGCCCATTGATTCCTGTCTTCAGCATTGAGCTCTCTACAATGATCCCATGCATGATCAACTTCAATCGCACTGCCAGTCGACACATATTGGTCTTTGGCATGTATGATGGAGAGGTGTCTGTCAATATAGTTAACCTCACAATGATTCTAACTACCTATAGACATCAGCTCCATGGCATGGATAGAATTATTATGGCTACACACAAAATGCTGGACCGCTGATGTCAGTGATATAATCGGATGAAGTAGTTGACGTTCCTTACCATTTCACCAAAGTGGGCACGCCTCTGTGGACATCGCTCAAACATTATTCCTCATCGACAACATGGTGAATGGATTCAGCTTGCACCGACTGGACGATGGAGTGTGTATCCAAACCTACAATACCAACCCTGTCAAGACATTTCCTAAGCAAGTTGTGTTTGGCGAAAATACAGATGTAGTGGTGGGTTGCAGTGATGCAGGTGTCATCTATGTCTTCGACAAGAACAAAGGTACACTTAAGCAAGTGTTAAAACATGCAGACAAGGTGTGAGTGCAGACTGTAATGGTGCGCTCTTTCCACGAGTTAGATGGCATACGTCTGACAGATGGACTGCAAGACCTACGATAATACACACCACAGTGTAATTGTTGGGGCAACATCACAGAACAATGTAGAGCCTATTATCTCCATCTGGAGTCGCCAATGGGACAATCATGCGACCCCACGACGCCTAGGAACCACACTCAAACACTTTGCATGGGGAATTGTTCAGCTAGCCATCGCAATGGCTTTGTTAACATATGCTAGCAACTTGGTAAGTTGGATTTGATGTTAAGCTGCAGACTTACCAGGACACAGTTCATTAGCCAACATATAATGAACACCTCAGCGATCCCATTCATGTCACTGGGAAATATTTGGCCAAACTTGGGCGCTTGACTGCACGACCTGACAAATGATGACATCCGTATCTTGAAGCAATACCTTGAGGACCAAGTGGAGATTGTAGGAAGCACAAATGAAAATAGGAAACATACTGGACAGGGAACAATTGTAAGTCCTAAAATTGACAAGAGGTGCAAGGAAGAGAAGCAGGCGGTGATTCTTCTTGGACATTAAGCCATTACTGTGATGGTCCATTCAATAGTCAAGATATGTAGTATATGAGTCAAATATGAGTATGACCTACTACTTGTCAATTTTATATATACTGAGCATGCACACAACTTTGCATTGAGATGATTCAGATTCTATTGCCAAGTTAAATTCTAAAGTCCTACAGTACATACAGAATATGTCTCCAGAAGTCAAAGTGCGGAAAAGGTAAACTATGGGTGACAGATGCCATTATATAGGGAACAACTATATCAAACTCCACCAGAGAATTACCGAAGCGCCCACTCGAAAGTTTCAAGTGGTCTGTTTACATCAGCCAGCTGGGTTTCAATTTTGTCGTCATTCTCTATATCATAGCCATTCTTCCTAGAGGTGTTCTTTTTCCGACTCCTCCTACTACCAAGTGTGAAATACATGGAATAGTACTTGTGATTATGTAGCAGGTGATCATCACCCATTCTTTATATTCACACTTTTGTAGGCTAAACTAATATTAATGGGCGGGCCTCAGCTTTGTAAACAAAAGCGCGCTATGGCAGCCCAAGTCCACTATCTCATACAATAGAATTGTTGTCCATCCACAAATTCGCAAATTTCCACATTCGCTGCCATGAAATGGTAAGCATGTCCACATTAAGTCATTCTCTACAAATACTGATCTCACATCTAGATGGTTTTCTTTCCGCTACCCTCTTGACACATAACACATTTTTGAACTTGGTGTACATTTATTGTAGATGTAGATCAAATACATTGTATGTCATTTTAAGTTTGCTGTGTGATGATGCTGAAACCAGTCATGTAGAACTACAGAACAATGTCCAAACGCATTGCATCAAATGATGACGCACCTACAGCGAAGCACGTCAGAATTGATGAAGGTCAGTAGTGATATGATATTGTCCATCTCGTCATTAACATGTGTCACATGGAGTCAGACGGCACCGTTGGCGGATGAGGGTGCATGGAGAATATTGGAGGAGTTCCTTACCACCAGCATGACATATCCTGAGATGGAGGAAGCATTTCTATTGTTCCTGGGTCTTCGATATTCCAAAGACGAATGGAAGGAAGCTCAACATGCGATATTCTCTGGTGCCGGTGACAACAATGTCACCTTGGAAAATCTTCGCATTGTCAAGGTGAAGCACATACCTCAGGCCCCCTGTGCACATAAAGTTTGTTCTGCTACAGACAGGCAATTGTCCTGGGCATGTGTTTGACCTTTGCGCAAACCAACCAAAGTAAGTAAAATATACCTTTATCTATATCTACATCTACTGAATAGCATCTGCAGTTAACAAGAGGTTGAGGAGGTTGATGAGGTTGAGGAGGTTGATGAGGTTGAGGAGGTTGATGAGGTTGAGGAGGTTGAGGAGGTTGAGGAGGTTGAGGAGGTTGAGGAGGTTGAGGAGGTTGAGGAGGTTGAGGAGGTTGAGGAGGTTGATGAGGTTGATGATGAGGGGAAGGGGGATGACGACCATGCGCGGAAGGTTATGCGCTTACCAGGATCGTCATCGGCCACGAGGTTCACCGCAGTCATCAATAACCTCCCAAGTAGATTTGAGGATACCCCACGCAACTTGCCACTGGATTGCCAGGTTTCTCCTTCTTCAATACCTGGCTTGGTCACTTCGGCTTTGTCTCAATTGCAAGATGGGAGGATGTATCTTCTTCATGTTCACCGTAAGTCTTTCCAACGAAATTATTATTTATCACTTATCAATCATCAATCACAGGAAATGTTACAGACTACGTTGCCAAACACCTTCAGAAGAATAACTTTCACATCACAGTCTTGGCTTGGCTAGCTGGCCAGCTTTATGTGCTGGTGGACAGCCCTAAAACCATCTCTGACTCTCTTCCTTTTTCACTTTACCTTACCATAAAACAATATGTCTGTGTATTGGATGAGAAGGTGAAGCAGTCGAGCGGTCCCGCAGAAAATTTCCCAACCCAGCCTGGGTAAGGATTAAGCATGAAAAATACAAGGGTGATATAACCCAAGTCTTTGATTCCAACTTGCCAAACGATTCCATTGCGGTATTAGTTCCTCCACAGGATTTCCCCTATTCCATGCCTCGGGGATCTCGGCCACTGCTGGACCAATCCCGCCTTCCAAATGGGGACGCCATATCCAACATCAATTGCGGCAAGGAAGTAATAGGATACAAGTACAATGGAGAAAGGTATTACATGGGTCTCTTACTTAAAAATGTCCATCGTGATTGCCTAGAATCTGTCGTCTTGACATGCAACTCCACCTACAATCTGGGTGGAACCAATCCTTCCTCAAAACAACTGTGCGTGCATTTGCCATGCAGTTCCTGCGCATGGGCGATCAGGCTAGAATTGTCAAGGAGACCTTAGTTTCAGAAATCGGACAAGTTGTCTCAACCGATGATCCAGCTGGCTTTGTCACCTTGGCATTGATATTGAGTGGTTGCCGAAAGGAAGTCAACATTCGATTAGAGGACATAGAACACATTTTCCAAGTCGGCAACTCAGTTTGGGTGGTAGCAGGTCCATACTTAGGTGTGGAAGGGTATATCATTCAAATGATAGATGATATATTCCGTCTTTGTCAGGACATTTCAAAGGAAGAGGTAAATGCCTCGTCATTTTGGAAGAAAAAGGATCTAATACAAGGCATAGCTGGAAGTTTCTAAGTACTACATAGATCGTTGCCCTCTGAGTCACACCCTGCAAGCATGACTGCCCACTCAGCAATTTTTTAAGCCTCCCCCTAGTGTTGAATCCATTCAGATTGGAGATTCCATAGATGTCCTTGTGGGGGAACACATGGGGAAATCTGGCATTGTGCGCTGGCTCTCTAAGGGAGGGAATTATCTATGGTTCCAGCACAAATTGTTGAATATCCCAGTTCCTATCAAAACTGTTCAGTGGATCCCTAACCTGCAGACATTGCAATATATGCAAGACAGGGGTTACAATGTTAAGGCTGGAGATGTTGTGAAGGTTGCCCATGGGCCAGAGTATCCCACAAAAGGAGTCGTGCAAAGCGTTGACTTTCCAAACGCTCGCTTGACCCTACTCGCAGAGACTGACCACTCACTAGTCAGTACTAATTCTTCTCAGACTTGTGCATATCTGACTTTCGACAGGTTGATGTTCCCATCGGATTTGTTATCAAAGTATGTGATGCCAGCCTGGATTCTTTCAAGAAGGACATAGGGCAAGAAGTTTATATTATTGGAGGTGATCATAAGGGCTACTGAGCCATGCTGTATAGCTTCAGCTCCATGGATTGTACCGTTGCCCTGCACAGTCAGCAGTGCACCAAGATTCAACTCAAGGACATTGCTACTAGGTAATTGACATGAACATGTATGCATGAACTGATCTAATGGGTATTTAGGCACAGAATGAGGTTGAATGGTGCCATGCTTGAAGGACCCGACATGTTATTGTTCTGTGAGATGCGGAGAAGATTGTACTTGGCCCCGCAACCTCAAAGTGTCACCCTCCCTCCTGAAAAGGTTGACTCAAGTTCATCGACTTCAATTGCAAATCCGACAGTTTCATCATCCACATTCACGTGGACTACCTGGAGCGCTAGCTCTGAGGATCTTGACACGACTGGTAACCCTGCGTCTACCTGCAATACTGCTCAACTCGACCCCTGGACTGTCAATATTCAAGACATGCTTGAGGCTAGAATGGAAAAAACCAAAGAAAGTGAGTCCTTCAATAGAACCCTCATAGCATTTCCACTTATTTGGTTCTAGGCCCGCTAGCATGGTTGATGAACAAGGAATTTTGTTCCAAGTTCACTACTCATCACGCAATATTGAAAGTCTCGCCCTCCTTTGTGGGAGGCAGGCTGCACAATCAATTTGTGTCAATGGCTTGTCCTGATCCCTTCCTTGGTCTGAATGGACCTGCCCCTGATGGTTGTGTTGCTGTATTCTGCTCATCGAATACTGCAGGCGCTGCGATTCAACACTATCATATACCTGCTACAGATCTTAGCCCAGCCCCCCGCACAAAAAAAATCAACAGTGTATTGTTCTAGAAGGAAATCATCGCGGTACTATATTCAATGTAGCTAAGTGTTCCCTCAAGAAGAACACTGTAGATATCACCATTACTCCATCAGCATTTATGAATTCACTTTGATCAGATTTGTCTTGTAGAACAGTCACACATGACTGTGTAATACCATACCATACCTACTTAATACTATACTATGCCGAATGCCCAATGAATTCCTTATGAATGCCCGATGAATGCCCGCTGAATGTGCAGCCAATGCCCATGCCATTTTCCCATGCATGAAACTTCACATTTTCTCTATCACATTTCAATGCTAGAAAAATTTGAATTTAACTACAATGGGAAAATACCTGACATTATATAATATTTTGCATGACATTTGTTTGTGCTCAAAAGTTTGTATTTACCTTTATTACAAAATTTCCACATTGGATAGCTATTTTTCCTTGCTTGAAGCCCAAATATTCAAAATGTTTTGCAAAATATGTCACTTTGCATTGTCATCTCACTGTTCATTTAAATTTCTTCTTATTCTCAACTTTGAATTTGAAGTGTAAATCTTTTATTTATCAAATCCATTTTGATTCAAATCTTGCTCATGTCAAAACTCTGAAACCGCTGATGTGTGAGGTTTTTTTAGAGATGACACCAGCAAAACCCACTACTGCCATAGCAGGAATTACATAACAGCACTTGCACATTGTTCAGCATACCTGCACAGCGCTGTTACAGCGGCATTCCACCTTTGCATCCTGCCATCACTTTGATTCACTTCAACTACCTGCCCCTGGATTCATTTTCATATGCAGCTTATCTCAGCATCTCTTTCGGTGTTTATTCTTGCATTCTAAGCCTTTGTATACTACTGCTCTCCACTTGCCATTAGTATGGTGTCTTGGCAATGCTCACTGCTCAGCACTCTGGTGGCTAGGTCTCAGGCTTTATTCCTGCCCCTTCGCTTACCATCCCACACTTACTGTTGCTATCCTGCTGTATCCTGTGTTACGAACTAGGATAGGTCTGACGTATGGCTACTCGATAAGAGTAATCGGCCAAGGTTGGTTCAAGGCTTCATCTGACTTCAAATTGTTTGAGCCGGAGAAGGTGGTGATACCTATGCCATCCAATCTGGGCCCCAGTACATGCGCCAAGATGGGCGGCGCAGATTTGATTGACCAAGAACTTGTGTTGAGGGTGGGACAAGCCAATGATGCCTTGCACAATATCAGGGTGCATTTAGCAGACAAGGCTGTCATTTTTCGCAAAAACTGTTAGAGTGGCGAGGTCTCAAGCAAAATCCACCAGAGCTTGGGCTCAGGTTCATTCCGTGGACAGAATAGTAAGCATCCAAGCAAGCATTTATTCAAAGTGTCGGTCTCAACTCAGCAAACTCAGCGCCGACTAACATTTGCTGGAGAGATACCGTCCATTGGTGAAAGAAGATCTCAAGGTTAGTACAGCTGTCGCCAATCCAAATGCTAGAGGCCAGAGAAACAACATTTTGGCTTGGTTCTGGTCCATGGATGTGGATGTGGACTCCGATGACAGTGATTGGCTGAATGAATGTGAGATGTTTGCATGCTCAAAATGTTACCGGTGCTCACATTGCCTCCACATGATAGTTTACCCGGGTGCATTGGCTCCGTGCCAAGGCTCTGAGAGACCGCTGGGAGGAAGAACTCCTACTGGTGCAGCATGAAATGAGTTGGACATGCAACTTCTTTTGCACAAAGCAGAAGGATGGATCCGTCTCGGCAGGATAGGCAAAGGATGCCGAGAACATGGGACACATTGCCTATGTGGCGCGGCAGTGCAAAATGTATCAGCGCCTATATCAAGATGCTAGTGATGCATTCATGACCGTCAAGACATCCATCTAATTCAAAGTGCATTATGTTACTTATGGTATAGCTGACTACAGTACGATACCAGTGTTGTGCCTCCCTTATAACATTATCAGCTTTCCATGTTGTTCCCAACTTGTGCCGACACCGCCGACACCAGAACCGCATGGCAGGATTCCAGTGTTCTGCGCCGCCACCGCCCCACATCGCCAAAAAACACTACTACTGCCAGCAAGAAATTCAAACGGTAACCGGAAGGTGTCATATGTTGTTCAATGTAGTACTCTAATATGAAATCAGAAGCCTCATGTGTATGTGTGGCTGCAATACAACTACATTTTCCACCGACATCACTATCAGCATACATTTAATGTAAGATGCATTATCCCATGGTGCACCGCTACCCCCCCATATCACCGACAACACTACCACTGCCGGCATCTGATGAAACCCTCACCACAAGCTGTCATTTGTTGCCTGATGTATTCCTCTAATCTGAATTAACAAGCTTCATCTTCATTTATGGTAACAATACAAACAACATTCTTGTAATCTAAGACAAAATTGGCTACATTCAATTTCCTTCCTGTTTCCATTATAGCAATACTACAGTCTTGTCATCTAAGACACAATCGGCGACATTCAATTTCCCTCCCATTTCAAATATTTGATGAGTCATTCGGTGGCGAGGATTGTGCTACGCACATCTTGGCCCAATGCAGTCTCCATTCTCAACAGTGAGGCGGCTACAAGCCTTGCCTCCACCACCTTGTTTTCTAACAATGTGATGATATGGTTGCCTTCCTGGTGGACTTTCCGCCGCAATGGTGGCTAATTTGGTGCACCACCGGCATTGACCTTGCATCAACTAATGTCGCCGTTGTGATCAACATCTGACCCTCTGGCTACATTCAATTGTCAGAAGGTAGGATAGTCAAACTAAGGTGGACTTACTAGTTGCTCAAAATGTTCGGACGACCATCACCCTCACCTGCTGTGTCATGAGGGAAATTTGTGGTAAAGGCATCATAGTCAGCAACATCAAAGGCACCGTTCCACCAGTCCAAGGGATATGTGTTCACAAGGCGACCTCTGACCCAGGCTCCGGTTGGTGCCGCAGGCAACTTCATGAAGGAGTTATAGAGCTCCTGGGAATTGAGCAGCTCAAGTTGGCTCATCCCAATGATGCCAACAAAAAATCTCAGGTTCCTTGATAGAGGTGGGCTGATGCTCAAGCCTTCACAAAAGGCGACCCATGGTTGGAAAAACACCTTGTCGGCAAAAGATGAGTTGTACATATTTGGGCAGAGTGTGATTACATACCTCTCCCTCCCACATCAGGTACCTTACTACAATGTGGCGAACCCTTGCCGATGTGACAAGTGTGCTCTCATCCAGTGCGATCCGATGGCAAGCAATCTGGATGCAGCAAATTCGAAGATATTCGACATGTCGGCCAAGTCAAAGATGTTACGATCGCCAGTGGGAGACAGGCGTTGATTGAAATCAGGAATGTTTGACATGATTATGTGCTGAAGATGATGATACTCTCAACCGGAATTTATGTTTCCTGCTGCAATCGGAGTTTGAAGACCTTGTAATTGATCTTCGGTGGACACAGCACATGTCAGACTTGGATTGGCTGTTTCATGTTCCAGAATCCATTGATTATATAATGAGCAAATATGCTGCATTTATCCTAAGTTGTCAGTCCACGCCGATATCAATTACACTGACATCAATGATGCCGATATTCACGCCGCATGATGTCGGCGACATCACAGGGCCTGAAACCATGTGTTGGTGTTACAAAACTTCAATATAATTGTGAGCAAATGATATCATAATCAATTAGCTAGTGGAGGATGAGGTTGTGGAGGCCATATGAACAATGTTTCATGTATGTACAATTGTATAATGTGGACAGAATCACAAATATGGGATTATTCGCTAACCGAATGGGGAAATCTGTATGACATAAACAGCCGCCGAAGGTCCACGTCGGACTTGTATTTATTACGTCTAGCACAATTTGCGCCACTCATCACACAACCTCTTACTACCTACAACTACAATGACCATGGAACAAGTCGTCGCTAATGCAAACACTGCATTCCACAATGTAGGTGACAGGGTGGAGCACCTCCTAGGCCAAGCTCTGCAGTTGGATCGTACCGATCCCAAGAACATTTCCATTGCGGTGGAGTTGGCTCATGCTTTAGTAAGTTAATTCCTTGATATCAAAATTGATTTTGACCTCTTTGCAGAGTCATGTGTTTTCTGTCTATGCACTGCAGGCAACAGTGGTGCTGCCTATGGTCCTCTCTGCTGCCGTTGAGCTGCAAGGGACCTTCAATGCAACTTTCACCAAGGTGGTAACGATGCCGGTGTGGGCGAACATTCGTCCTGACGATCCCCGGAGCCGAAAGAGCCCTCTGTTTGACCGTACCATTGGGTATGGGCAACCGACGCTGCCTGTTGCTGGCCCGTCTACTGTTATGGGGAAGGGCAAGGGTAAAGAAAAAGCCCTCCCTGAAGGTGAGCCCACTCAAGAACGTGGCCACGGGCTCAAATGAGGCAAACGACCTCGTCCACCTGCCATGAGCGTCAGTCACCCGCCAAAGGCTAAGTGCCAGCGTGCAACGTCGAAGGCGATGATCACCAGCGAAGACGAACGTGAGTTGGACAACTCTCCAATTCCAGCAGAAAAGCGCAAGAAAGTAAGTTTCAATACAATTGTTCTGTCTTTCTTTTCTAACAGGTCTCTTAGCTATCGCTGCCAACAAGGCTTCCTCCCGCACTGAAGGGTTTGCGCCCACGCTGCAAGTCAGTGACAAGGTTGGTGGTGACAAGTGATGATGAGAGAGAAGAGGATGTGGTGCCGAACCCTGTTCCAAACAGGAGGGCATCATATGTAGAAGTTGTGGATGAGACTGATGAGACACCGATTTCCATGGGGCCTGTGCCGAAGATGGGCACCCCTTATGTTGATATCCCGGTATGTTTTTGTTATTTCTCCTTCGTCATTTCTGACCTCCTCCAGCCTGCGTCCAAGCCTACCAAGGCTACCCCACAGATGTCTGGCACCTCTGCTGGTATGCTTGTTGAGGATGATCACGCCGACCTGACATCACCGGTATGGCTCCCCGGGTGTGGGTCTTGCATGCAGAGGCAGCTGGTATGCCGCCAAGCATACAACACTGCTGGTGGAGCGCTGGCGGTGTGTGCACGCTGCCACCGCTCCAAACACAAGTGTGGTGGTAAGGGTTCTGCTCCCCCCACCAGAGGCAAGAAGGCCACAGCAGCCATCACTCACCGCACCCATTCACAATCTCGGCGTTGTCCATTGCCGGTTCATGTGACAGAAGAGACTGAAGGTGAGGACTTGTTATTTCTTTCAATTTCTGACATTCACCACATATACTTCAGTAGCACCCACCCCCACCGCTGATGTTCCCAATAGTGATGTTACCATTGGTGAAGTGCAGGCTGACAACATCATTGCCACCACCACTGCCACCGCCGCTGCCGGGACTGCCACTGCTGCTGCTGCTGCCGCCGCCGCCCCATCTCTGACTTATGCAGACACGGCCTGTGTTCTTGCCTTAAGGGAGGACATTGCCAAGTTGATCACTATGGTCACTGCCTTGGAGGGGAAGGTCATTGCTGGCGAGCAGCTTGTACTTGATGCCAACAGGTGCTTGGCAGAGCAGGAGGCTACTTCGAAACTGCTTGCCGAGCAGTTGATGGAACTTCGCCGGGGGTTGATTCCCCCCACACTCCCGTCACCTGCTTCAGCATGTCTGCCTGTCATCACCGCCATGCACCCCATCATCGCTGACACAGAAGTGCTAGCTGGCTCGCAGTCTAGCAACAGCAAGAGCTTGCCGGTCACTGAAGTCCCTGCCCCATCAGTTTCTTGCAATGGAGGCATTGCCGTAGAGACAGTGGGCCATGCTGTGTTGGGAGCTGAGGAAGAATGCCTCAACATGTCGATATCTGAGGCAGAATGCACTGCTGCATCAGCAGCTGAGGAGCAATGCACTTCTACATTGGTGGGTGATGAAGATTGCCATGCTACGTCGGCGGGTGAGGAAAGCTGCCCTGCTGAGTCGGCGTCTTGCAACACCAGGATTGTTGCAGATGAAGAGGCTAATGCTGGATCGGTGTCTGTTGGATCAGCTACACAGGAGTGATATGGATTCACATAGTTGTCTGCTTTAATCATTTGGTTACAATGTTGTATAGTACTTGTTAGCGCATGTAGATTTACAGGTATATCTACATGCTGAAATTGTATTTGCTCAGGTGCTTTCATTGGATGGTTTTGTCAGCGTGTGAAATGACTGGTAGTGAGATGGTTTATTGCGCCGGTGGGATGGTGCATCACAGGTGAGTTTTCATTGGCGGCGTGTAAAATGACTGATAGTGAGATGATTTCTTGCGCTGGTGGCATGATGCATCGCCGGTGAGCATTCATTGTCGGTGTGTGAAATGAGATGGTTTCTTGTGCCGATGGCATGATGCATCGCTGGTGAGTTTTGCTTTCTTCGTTATGTTATCATGGCATGGTTGTGGACGGTGCCATTCGAATTACCATTCGCCAGTGTGATAGAGCCCTGTGCCGGTGCTAGAGTTCAGAGTTGAGATGAATGTTTCCAGTTCAATTTTTCGCCACTATCTTTTCGTTGCTCAAATTGATCTTGCAATAGGGACGATAACATGTACCAGGCACACTGTCGGTTTTGAAAGTTATGTATTCCATCCTATCTGTATCTGCCCATCCCACCGATATGGCAGCCTGCAATCTGTCGGTATGCGTCCTGTTGCAATATTTGGATGATGGTACTTGCATCACATGTCGGTGACCCTACTGGCAGCTATACCTGGACATGCATGTCATCCTATAGGAAGATAAATAATGTCCCGCATGTCAATGTGCTGACTGTCAGCGCCATGCAACCAGGATGTCATGTATCACTGACATTTAGAGCTGCATTTGGCAAAGCTAAATATATTAGTACCACATGGGCCCATCCATCTATCTATACTACACAGTGTGGGCCCCAGTGGTTATCTATTGCAATATCAATGTGTAGGCCCACCCTCTCTCTCGGTATACCACACCATGGGCCCATTCGACCCATAGCATAGCAATGTATTCTTGGGCCTGTCCATCTGTTGGTGTGGCTGTATGTGGGCCCACCTGTATATAATTCAGTTCAAGCCATGGGCCCACCCCTATAGCAAAGTGTGGGGAAGGTAGGCCCACCTGACTCTGGAAGAGAATGTATCTGGGCCCCACCCTGATGTGTAATGACAGGGCATGAGCACCCCATCCTGCAAAGCATTTGCTCCGGGAGCCCTTCCAATTTTAAGAATGCCCATGCACAGGCCAGCCCATAATGTGAAATACATGGACCTGGGCCTGTTCATTCATTTCATATGCTAGCTAGTGGGCCCCTTTCTTAGAATTATGCTATGAACATGGCGCTGATGAAAATTCGATCATTGATGATCAATCCCGGGATGCATCCATTTCGTAGGAGAAAGTCACCAATGCTTATGCACCACCGCCTGCAATCGTTCCCTGTGCCTTTAACTTATCCAATTTCGATGAATACACTGACTGATACTAATGGACCATCACCGGCAATCATTCCAGAACTGTATTCGCCGAGCTGATTTGCTGCCATATACTTGCCGATGCTCATCAATCATCGCTGGCAATGATCCCTGACATATCCTTTGGGTCCCATTTTTCAGGATATGCTCGCCGATGCTAATGGACTGTCGCCGGCAATCATTCCAGAACTGTATTCGCTGACCTGAGTTCCAGGAATACACTCACCAACTCTACTGAATCATCGCCGGCAATGATCCCCGACATCCATTTCGGGTCCCATTTTTAAGGATATACTCGCCAATGCTAATGGACCATTGCCAGCAATCATTCCAGAACTGTAGTGGCCGACCTAATTTCCCGGCAGACAGTTGCTGATGCTCATCAATCATCACCGGAAATGATCCCTGACATACATTTCAGGTCCCATTTGTCAGGATATACTCGCTGATGTTAATGGACCGCCACAGCCAATCATTCCCAATATCCATTCGCCGACCCCATTTCCAGGTATTGAGGCATCACTACTATAGGCCCACCCTTCAATACTCTCCACTATCAATCCTGACACTCATGGGCCCACTCCAAAATATAGAGGCCAATCCACTATGGGCCCAGCCCTAACTGTTGGGAACATAGCATATGCAGGCCTACCCAGGAACATTGGATGACAATCTAATGTGGGCCCATGGTGGGTTGGCCCGACTCTCATGGAAGAATGTCAAGGTGGGCTGACCCTCTCTATAAGGTCAAGTCACTGAAGGGGCTCCAGTCCTGACTCCTGACCTTAGCCACCTCTTCCATATTCATTGATCGCAGATAGGTGGCAATACTGGCCTTGTTCTGCCCCTAATTCAGGTGTTGCAGTTTATCATACAACATGTAGCCAGCCAGCCGGATGGGGAAATTTTGCTGATGCACAATGTCTCTATCTTTACTGTGTTGCCTCAACATGCCTCCTCACCAACGTGGGCAGAGCAGGCCCCGAGTTGTTGTGGTGCCCATGGCTGCTGAACCCCTTCCTACTGCTGACTCCATCCCAATCATCACTGCCCCTGCTATTGCCATCACTCCTGCTGCCCCTACTGTTGCCATTACTCCTGCTGCCCCTGCTATTGCCATCACTCATGCTATTCCCGCTATCACTCCAACTATCCCCGCTATCACCCCTGCTATCCCCGCTATTGCCTGCGTTCCCACTGCTATGTTAGCATCAGCGAATGCTACTACCCTTCATATTGCCCATCGACTTCCCACAACCAATGCTTCCACTCACCCTGGTCCAAGTCGCACAACAGGTGAGGGAGAATATTTCAACCTCAATGTTTCTGGTGATGAAGACAAAGACGGAGCAGCACCTAGCCCGCTTCAAGCGACCTTAGATACTGCCCAGACTGACCCATATGCTATGGGTGGTTGAGGAAAGAGGCCCAAAGCTGCTCAAGATTCAGCTCACTTTTTCAGGGAAGACACCATCAATAAGTGTCGAGTCTGCAAACTATGTGAGTAAGTATTGCATCTATGAGTCTTGCGTTTTTTTCTTACAATTTTCACTAGGGACCTTCATGAAGGAGACTCGGAATATATTGTCACCACATACAGTACTAGCACTGGGACAACAACCTGTCGTAAACACCTTTTTCAAGTTCACACCCAGCATTACATCAAAGTGTTAGAATGCAACCGCTGGCCCATATACATACCAGCCTTGAAAGAAGCTATTGAAGGTGGCTGGACGTTGGGAGGTATCCTTCAAGCGCTGAAGGACCCAACTAAAACAATCGGCTCACTTGCCCCCCCCCTAATCATGGAGTTAGCAACTCACTCCCAGGACCTTTGGGACCTCGGGATGAGGTATTACCTGCTTTCTCACTGGATGAGATGCATTGCCAGCTTGTAAAATTTATAGTTGCTGATGATCAGGTGAGTCATTTGCTATCTACATGTTTTTGTTCTTAAGTATTGTATCTTCAGGCAATCAATGTCATTGAGGGCCCTGAATTTCAACAATTGATCCGTCTTCTGCGGCCCAAGCTTGGCACAACCATCCAGAAGGTGGAGTATGTCGCAGCCTTGAAAAGCAAGGCTCTTGACTGCACCAGAGATGTTATACGTACGATCTGCAGGTCTGATAAATGACGCGAGGGCTTTATGGATATGATTGTTAGGGGGAATGAGAAAAATTGGTACAAGGATGATGAAGGCAATCCCAGACAGCTCCCAGTTGTCGAACTTCTGCTGGATGAACCCACGCGATGGGATTCAGCCTACATGATGCTGAACTGTTTACGGACCCTCCACAAGGTAAAGCTCCCCCAATTAAACATCTTGTCATAGCCTTATAGTTGCCCAGCCCCTTGATAGGTTCCTTCAACAGACCCTGCTGGTGAAAAAAATTGACTCCAATACAGTGGCATTTCCTGGAGGACCTTGAGGTAATTTTAGAGGTCAGTATCAGTGTATTCAAGAATCATGATCCATTTACCATTTTATATTAGGTGCCGCACATTGCTCAACAGATCATGTCAAGTGAAAGGACTCCTTTTCTGAGTAATGCGGTTCCAGCTTTCGAAGAGTTAATCGAATGGTGGGAGAAGATTGCGATACTCATTCCACACTGCATGCCTCTCATCAACGTAGGCTTGACCTGGGCTGATAAGTATGATGAGCGAATGGGCACTATAGATGCATATGCAGTCTCAATGTGTGAGTCCAGCGAATTATTGATGGTGTTTAATTTCTCACATTACTTTGTAGTCCTCAATCCTGCCATCTGGATGTCATGGGTTCAAGGTCATTGGAGTCAAGCCCAATGTAACACTGCCAAGATGTTCATACTTGAATTAGTACGTCTGATTCACCAATACCACTGCTTGAAGTTTGAACTATTCATTTCATATTTCCTAGATGCATGCCAAGAGAGTGGCATTGAAACCCATTGAAGCTGTCCAGCCTCCAGTGCCACGGCAGCAGCCATGCTCGCTAGGCTCACACTGCTATGGACTTCCCAATGTGAATACGCTAGCGATTGTCCACGAGGGTCCTCAAACTGTCGAACAGGAGTTCAGAGCATACAGCATGGCTCCTCTCAGCAGCCATGGGACAAATATCCTTGGATTCTGGCAGGTGAGAGCTGCATGTCTCCTCATGTCAAACCTCTCATCATTGACCACCATGGGTCGGACAGGTTTCTGAGACAGTTTTTCCAACTCTTTTCACTATTGCAATGGATTATCTACCCATACAGGCCTCCTCTGTTCCATGTGAATGGGTCTTCTCATCAAGTAGTGAAACCGACAGTAAGAAACAGAATCACATCTCCCCAGTGCTGATGGAGGCCCTGAAGATTGTCAAATTCCTCCTGAAAAAGGAGCAACTCAACTTTACTCGAGGTTGGGCAGCATCCCATAAGGAGATGGAATTCCAGATAATATCAGGCGACCCTGATGATGACAATGAACGCCCACTACCTGACAATGACACCATTACAGGTGACAGTCACGTTGATGATCTTCTCAAGGCTATCGCAGAGTATGAGTGTAACAATATTGACAATGTTGCCACCATCTATTCTCTGTGATGTTCATTCACTCTTTGTACTCAGTTTTCATTGATTCCTACTTGATCTTACAATTGTTCTAGTTGTGTGTTTACCTTAGACTGTTTTCAATCATTACCTTGTTTTCCCTCTCAAGCACATCTAATCTTTAAAAGCTGACTTTCGCTTTATCCTTGACACAGATCTTCATGCTTATCATGCACTGATTGACTTATGTCCATTGCATGGATGATGTTTTCTTGGGGCCAGAGACTAATCTGCGAAAATCTCCAGGTGTCGGTTGTGGTATGGGGCAACTGCCATCATTGGTGGCTGATTCGTTACCATGATGTTGCATCCTAGATGCACTACCAATGGGAGTGGGCTTCATTCCAGTGGAGACCACTTGCGAAGACCAGATCAGCACGTAAGTCCTCTCCCATCCCAACAACAGCTTGCCAACTCTCTGACCACCACAGATCAGCACCCCGCTTCCCCCACTCAAAAAGTCGAAAGACACAGGCAAGTTCGTGCTGTTATGGAAGCAAGAGGTGAGCTCTTGTAAGTGTGGTCTTGTTTGAATGTCTTGGTTTCAACAATTCCTCCTATGCTCTCTACTCACATTCTCGCTGTAGCGATCTTGTGTATTATTTCCCTGACTGCCATTTTGTGTCTGAGTTGCAGACGTGTCTATCCTTTGCCTTTGCCGCCCGGCCCTCACCGCTTACCATTGCTGGGTAACGCACAACAATTGGACACCAAACGACCTTGGCTCACATATACTGCGTGGGGAAAGACATATGGTGGGTGGTCCAAGGTCTTCATCATGCGCTTGGATCAAATTTTGTCCCTTTTAACAGGCAAAATCATTCACTCTCCATCCCTCGGATCGATATGATCATCATAAACTCTGAATCAATTGCACGGGAGTTGTTGGACAAGTGTTCTGCAATCTACTTGGATTGTCCCATCATTCCCCCAATGAAATGTATGTTTTGCTCTCATCCAGCTTGTTCTTGATCAGATGACGAGGTAGGGCTGGACTGGGTTTCAATACCGTACTCCTTCCATATGGCAAGACTTTGCGATGTTGGGGCCGAAGCCTCTGTTTTATACTACGAGATGTATTCTCGCCATGTGAATGAACTAGTCCTCAATCTCTCGAAGGCCACCGGTGACCTGCAGAAACCCGTTCAAGTGTTCATCCCCGATTCAGTGACATTGTCATTTTTGATCTAGCTGACAATCAAACACTTGCCACAGACACACAGCATCGCTGATCATGGCTGTGACATATGGACACACTGATCTCGGAGCTCAAGACCCATTCCTTGCCTGTGCACAAGAACTTTTGGATATTGCCAGACATCTTCTTTCTCCAGAGAGGGCTGCCATGTTTGCAGCCTTTCCTTTCCGTAAGTACATCAATGCTATCGATGATGATGATTTGAACATCTGGCATGTCGATTGCAGTTAAAAGGCTTCCAGTTTGGTGCTTTCATGGAGCCTATGCCCTGATGGGATGCAGTAGAGAATTATGTCACCAGCTTTTGGATGAGCCCTTTAACGAGGTGAAGGCACAAATGGTACATTTACGCACTGTCCATGGACAATTTGCATGACCACCTTGCCCTTAGGCAAATGGTACCACTTCACAATCATTAGTCGCTGACTTCCTCAGTCAAGCTGACAATGATGCTGACAAAGACATGATGAAGGCTGTTGCATTGATGGGATGCATAGGTAATGGTTTTTTAAAGATACAGTGTTCATTATTTGATGCAGATATGGCGTCTCAGGGGCATCGACACAGTGAGCCATCGGTTCAGGGAATCATTATCACATCTTCTCTTACCTTGATGTCTCACAGTCTACATCCACATTGCAGGTATTCTTGATGGCCATGTTACTCTATCCCGACGTCCAAGCCAGGGCTCGTGGTTCAGTGATGTGCCTTGATGTTTGTGCAAACATCATCTTCAGTTGTTCACTGACTCGTGCAGGTGCATTGTTTGTCCTGGTAGGATAACTAATGCTTCATCAATGTTAGGGACGACATACTTATGCGCTTGTCAGGTCATTGGTTTGCAGAGAACAGTTTGTGGAATGATCACGACTCAATTGACTGTGCCTCAATCTATGCAACGCCCCACATGACTGACGCAGACACATGCCTTATTCGCAACATTCATGTCCAGCAAGTGGTATGTCATTCTTGAATGTCACTAACAATGTTGAGCTGCAATCTCGATGTACCTCCCACTCTCAGTATCTGCATGATCACTTTCGCTTCCAGGCCAACTTGCAACTCATTCCTCCTGCCCCCTACTGGCCGTCCCCAAACATTCACTGCCGCCCACGCCTCCACTGATCCACTGTTCCATGCCTTTGCTGGCCGCCCTGCTCTCAATTCCTCCTTTTTTGCCTCTCTGTGGGCATCCTGTATCATGTGCGCATGTGTAAGGCTGCAATATATCTAATTCAACTTAGCATTCCGATTAACGAAGAGATCAGCTGTCACTCACATCGTCTTGGGGGCCCATCGCAATCGTGTGTTTGGATATGTGATAGGTGATTTCAGACGTAGTGTAGTCGTTGTAGAATCGAATTCGATCGATAGCACATGGCGCACATTATTACTTTTTCGGGTTCATCCTATGAATTTATCAATACATGTATTCTAATTTAGCACACAAAGTTATTTATATATTCTAATTTTAAACTAGCTTGAGCTGGCTTAAAGGCCTAGAAACATGGCTTGGCTAATTACAGCTCCACCCACGGCTAAAGCTGGTCACAAGCCGGAGCCACAGCAACACTACCCACAGGATATTGTGTCATCTTGTCTTTATTGCCCTCTGAAAGTCAATTAGATAACTGATCAACATGACATAGAAAGAGTACTAACTCGCTCACTGATAGCTGAAGGATCCATCTAATTCTTCATAGTCATTGATGTGGTCGAATTGACCATTCTGTATTGCACAGAATTGTTTATTGTGTAGTTTGCAGTCTTTACCAGTTGTACCACTATGCATTCATGCATGTGCTGTAGGTAGAGGTCAGCCTTTGTGGAGTACAAGGAGGGAAATTGAGACACCTCTATTCGTGTAATGTAATCATTGTCAGAATCACCTTGATTCCATTGTGGGAAAGGAGTATCCAACTCATCTTCTGAATTGTTTCCAGCTGCAGCTGTTGCTGGTTTTGTCGAGCATGATTTCTCATGGACTCGATGGAGTCTAGCCTCGAAGTTAGCTCCTGGACTGAGCTCATCATCGGATGAATCATCTGCCTCATCAGAATGATCTGAGCGTGAAGCTTCATGAGGCCTTCCACCCTCTGATTCTGCAATAAGCATTTCTTCCTCAACTTCAAACACCGCATTTTCTTCCTTGTCTTCTTCATCACTTGTGTCATTATAACTCCTGTGGGAGTCACTTCTGTTGTCTTCTTCCTCGTCCTGGATTTGATCAATTGTGCAATGCTGCGATGCCTTGGCGCTCATGCTCTGAATGAAACCTTTCATAGCCTCCAAATCTGGTTCAAGATCTGGGTCTAGATCCATGCCCCCTAGTCCAATAGATACCTCGTCAACACCATCATTTACCAGGGCAGCATCATCCTTGTCATCACCAAAATCAACATCAGAACTGTCCTTCCGCCAAGACTCCCATCAAGCACTCTTGCACTCCTGTTCATCAGCATCTCTCAATCTTGCTTCAGAAAGTAGTATCCTCTGTTTGACACATATGATAGTAGTAATGATCCAAGTGCAAGTACTAACACTGACTAAATGGGAATAGCTGGAATGCTGGATATTTGTCAGCGACTGCACAGATCAAGGACAAATGGTTACTGTACATTGCCAAGACTTAGTATATATACTGTG